>MDKI01282426.1:0-14506 GCA_005239505.1 Nicotiana paniculata | reverse complement strand
AATCTCATTTTTGATTATGTCACTTAAAGTGGAAAAACTCTCTTATTACCCTTACCGGTGAAAGAGGGAGGTGTGACAGTCGCAATTGCCAGATCTGAGACTGGTCAAGTATGAGTTAGACGGGATTTTGTCTCATTTTTCAAAATCTTAAAACAAGAAAACCCTAGAGGCGATTTGTCTAAGAACTCTTCTTCTCCAATTCATTGGTAAGTGATTCTAAGCTATTTTCCTTGAATCTTTCATTACATTTCATAAAATTTCAATCTAAAATCTAGTATTTTCATGGTGGAAATTGGGGGGTTTGGGTAGAATTAGGGATTTTTGTAAAATTGGAATTTAGACCTCAAATTGAGATCGGATTTCGAAACAAATTACATAACTTGGCTCGGGGTTGAATGGGTAATCGGGTTTTGGTCCGAATTTCGGGTTTGGACCAAGTGGGCCCGGGAGTTGACTTTTGTTAACTTTTTTAATAATGACCTATACTGAAACCTTTTCATTCGTGGGTAGTTCCTAAAACTTATTTTGAATCCTTTGGTTGATAAGTTGCTGGATTTGGTTTGTTCGGAGGCTCATTCAAAAGGCAAAGACGTGGTTGAGCTTTGAGCTGGTCTTTGGAGCCAGGTAAGTGTCGAGCTTAACCTTGACTTGAGGGAATTAGTAAGCCTTGAACTATGTGATATATGAATTTCATGTGTTGTGGTGTATATGCAAGGTGACGCGTGCTTATACGCCGCTGAATTACTTGTCTTCCTTGATTTTCCGCTTTCCTTTAATTATCCCCTTCCCTATTTTAACTGTTATGTGCCCTAAATGCCTTCCATGCTTTAATTGACTTGCGTGTACCTTCTAATTGTCATTTAATCGGCTCGTCTTGCTGCGTAGTATTAATTATGTGAATTCCCATGTTGTACAAGGTTTCCTTTCTGGTTCAGCATTGTATTTATTGATCGACGAGGTTCTTGTGATTTGAATTATTGATTTGACTGTGCTCATTGAGTAATTGGTACTGATATGGTGGTATCGGGTTGCACACCACAACATGTGAAATAAGGGTGGATTGATGTGGTGGAATAAGGGTGAATTTATACTAATACGGTGGAACGGGTTGCACGTCGTAACAGGTGGAATAAGGGTGGATTGTTACGGTGAAATAAAGGTGAATTATGATTCTGATGTTTTTATATGGTGGGATCGAGTTGCACGTATATATATATAAAATTTATTGTTGTTAATGTTGTTACGCTGAAATAAGGGAGGATTCTGTGTTGTACGGTGGGATCAGGTTACGTGCTGCAACAACTCATGTGTTTATTTCCTTGAGCTGTGTTGGTTTTCGGCATTTTCATTTGAAACTCTAAGGATTGGTAATTCTAAACGTCACTGGCTTACTTCTTGAGGCTGAAGCTATTATTTTTAGTTGACTGTCTTATTTCGTTCTGTATTTCCTTTTCTGTCTTTACTATATACTGTGTATATGTTGTAGTGTGAGTGACCTGCCTTAGCCTCGTCACTACTTCGTCGAGGTTAGGCTCGGCACTTACACTGTACATGGGGTCGGTTGTACTCATGCTACATTCTGCACTTCTTCTGCAGATTTTGGAGTCAGTCCCCACAGCGGTTATTAGCGTGCTCGGATTGGACAACTCGTGGAGACTTGAGGTACGACTGTTTAGCGCCCGCAGCTGCTAGAGTCCAATTCTCTTTTTATTTAGCAGTGTATTTTCCTTTCAGACAGCTTCACGTTATTTCAGACCCTTATTTGTACTATTCTAGTAGCTCGTGACCGGGTCCAGGGTTGATCAGATATTTTAGATGTTTTAGTTTCCGCACATTATTTTGGATCGTTATATTTATTTCGGACTTTCTCATTATTTAATTTAAAATTTTAAAAAATGGATAAATTGTTCTAACGTTGGCTTGCCTAGCAAGTGAAATGTTAGGCGCCACCACGGTTCCCTCGGAGGGAATTTCGGGTCGTGACAAGTTGGTATAGAGCACTAGGTTACATAGGTCTCACAAGTCACTAGCAAACTTAGTAGATTCTGGAGGATAGGTACAGAGACGTCGATATTTATCTCCAAAGGCTATGGAGTTAGGAACAATTTCACTTCTATTCTTTTCTATCGTGCGATTTTATTTCTACCATATATGATTGAACTCTTATATTCTTGATATCTCGCAGATGGCGAGAACACGCACTGCATCTTCAGCTAGACAGCAGCGGAAGCCCCCAGCAGCAGCTCCTAGGAGGGTCAAAGGTCGAGGCCGAGACCGAGGTCGCGCCAGAAGCCGAGGTAGAGGCAGAGCTAAGCCTAGAGCTCGAGTAGCAGCACCAGCAGTGGAGCCTCGGGTGGAGTTTGATGAGGAGGTTCAACTTTAGACTGTACTTGTTGGACCAGCTCAGGTCCCAGAGGGGTTCATCGCCACTCCAGTGCTTCAGGACGCTCTAGCCTGTTTGGTGGGCCTTATGGAGAGTGTGGCCCAGGCTGGAACATTTCCTATGGTACCAGCCGTCTCTTAGGCTAGGGGAGGAACACATACTCCCACTACTCACACTCCGGAGCAGATGGCTCCCCAGTATCTGATTCCATCAATCCCGCTAGTTGGGGTACTTCAGCCAATTATTGCGGCACAGGCCGGTGATGGACTCACCATGTCTTCTGAGACTTTATAGAGATCGAAAAAGTTTACTAAGCTCTTTCCAATTCACTTTAGTGGTTCACCTTCAGAGTACCCACATGATTATCTTGACAACTACCATGAGGTGCTGCGGAACATGGGTATAGTTGAGACCAATGTGGTCAATTTTGCTGTATTTCAGATGACGGGTTCCGCCAAGAAATGGTGGAGGGAGTATGTGTTGACCAGACCAGTTGGGACGCCTGCTCTTACTTGGGACTAGTTCTCTCAGCTATTTCTATAGAAGTTCTTTCCTATCACATTGAGAAATGATTACCGCAGGCAGTTCGAGCGTCTCGAACAGGGCAGTATGACTATCACTCAGTACGATACCCATTTTTTGGATCTATCCAGTCATGCTCTTATGTTGTTTCATACTGAGAGGGAGAGGGTGAGGAGGTTTATTGATGGACTCGCTCACCCTATCAGGCTTCAGATGGACAGGGGTACTTTTGGTGAGGCCATTCCGGTCGGCACTTCAGGCATCCCATAGTGCTGCAAGAAGTCGTAGTCCTTATGTGCCTCATTTTGGGCAGCTAGCCAACAGTGCACCTCCTATTCAAAGTTATCACCGCAATTATCCAACTAGTTCGGGCCAATCTTAGTTTCAGCAGCCACAACACCAGGATGGATGTTTTGAGTGTGGTGGTTTTGGGCATATTAGGAGGACCTGTCCGAGATTATTGGATGATAGACCACAACAGCGTTCTTGTGCCATAGTTCCAGCACCGGTTGCACCCCCGCCTGCTCAACTAGCTAGAGGTAGGGGTCAGACAGGCAAAGGTTGAGGTCAGGCCGTTAGAGGTGGGGGGTCATGCCTATAGAGGTGGAGGTCAGGCTGCTAGAAGTTGAGGCCAGCCAGCTAGAGGCCGTCCTAGGGATGTATTTCAGAGTGGTGGGGCCAAGCCCCGATGTATGCTTTCCTAGTCAGGCTTGAGGCTGAGTTATCTGATAGTGTTATCACATGTATTGTTTTAGTTTGCCATAGAGATGCTTCAGTTCTATTTGATCCGGGCTCTACTTACTTCTATGTTTCATCCTACTTTGCTTCATACTTGGTGGTGTCTCGTTATTCTTTGAGTGCTCTTGTGCATGTGTCCACACCAGGGGAGATTTTATTGTTGTAAATCATGTGAATCCTTTGTGTGTGGTTACTATTGGGAGTCTTGAGACTAGCGTAGATCTCCTACCTATCGATATGGTAGATTTTGATGTCATTTTGGGAATAGATTGGCTGTCACCTTATCATGCTATATTAGATTGTCACGCCAAGATGGTGACCTTAACCGTGCCGGGGTTGCCTCGATTAGAGTGGAGAGGGACTTCTGGCCATTCTACCAGCAGGGTTATCCCTTATGTGAAGGCTCAGCATATGGTCGAGAAGGGGTGTCTAGCTTATTTGGCTTATGTCCGCGATTCTAGAGCGGATGTTCCTTCCATGGATTCAATACAGTTGTTTATGAGTTTCCAAAGATGTTTCTTACAGACCTGCCGGGGATGCCACCCGACAGAGATATTGACTTTTGTATTGATTTTTCTCCGGGCACTCAGCCCATTTCTATTCTGCCATACCGTATGGACCCGCCAGAGTTGAAAGAATTGAAGGATCAGTTTCAAGATTTGCTTCATAAGGGCTTCATTAGACCTAGTGTCTTGCCCTGGGGTGCGCATGTGTTGTTCATGAAGAAGAAAGATGGATCTATGAAGATGTGCATATATTACCGGCAATTGAACAAAGTCACCATCAAGAACAAGTATCCATTGCGAGGATTGATGACTTAGTTGATCAGCTTCAGGGTGCTAGGGTTTTTCGAAGATTGATTTGAGGTCTGGCTACCATCAGTTTAAAATTAGGGCATCCGATGTCCCTAAGACAGGTTTTTAGAATCGATATGGGCATTATGAGTGTCTAGTGATGTCATTTGGGCTGACAAATTCCCCAACATCATTTATGGATTGATGAACCGAGTGTTCAACTCCTATTTGGATTCCTTTGTGATTGTGTTTATTAATGATTTCTTGATTAACTCCCGTAGCCAAGAGAAGCACGAGCAACATCTTCGGATTGTACTTCAGACTCTGAGAGACAACCAGTTATATGCTAAGTTTTCAAAGTGCAAGTTTTGGTTGGATTCAGTCGCTTTCTTGGGGAACGTTGTATTGGTAGAGGGCATTCATGTGGACCTTAAGAAGATTGAGGCAGTTCAGAACTAGCCTAGACCCACCTCAACCACGGAGATCTGGAGTTTCTTGGGTTTGGCGGGTTATTACCATCGGTATGTGGAGGGATTCTCATCTATAGCATCCCTATTGACCAGGTTAACCCAGAAGGGTGCCCCTTTCAGATGGTCAGACGAGTGTGAGGCGAGCTTTCAAAATCTTAAGACTGCCTTGACTACAATTCCAGTGTTGGTGTTGCCCACAGATTCAGGATCTTACACGGTATATTGTGATGCATCTCGTATTGGACTTGGTGCAGTATTGATGCAGGATAAGTTGGTGATTGCATATGTGTCGCGGAAGTTGAAGGTTCATGAGAAGAATTACCCTATTCATGACTTAGAGTTGGCAGCTATTGTTTATGTGCTAAAGATTTGGAGGCACTATCTTTACGGAGTGTCGTGCGAGGTTTTCACGGATCATCGAAGACTTTAGTATTTGTTCAAACAAAAGGATCTCAATTTGAGGCATAGGGGGTGGTTGGAGCTATTGAAAGACTATGATATCACCATATTGTATTATCCCGGGAAGGCCAATGTGGTGGCCGACGCCTTGAATAGAAAGCAGCGAGTATGGGCAGCCTTACGTACATTCGAGTCGGTGAGAGACCGCCTGCATTAGATGTTCAGTCCTTGGCCAATCAGTTCATGAGGTTGGATATTTTAGAGCCCAGTCGTGTTCTAGCTTGTACGGTCGCTCGATTTTCCTTGTTTTGAGCTCATTAGGGAGCGGCAATATGATGACCCTCATTTGCTTGTCCTTAGAGACACAGTGCGGTACAGTGGTTCCAAGAAGGTTACTGTTGGAGATGATGGAGTTTTGAGGATGCAGGGTCATGTTTGTGTACCCAATGTAGATGGACTTCGTGAGTTGATTCTTGAGGAGGCCTATAGTTCCCGGTATTCTATTCATCTAGGTGCCACCTAGATGTATCAGGACTTGCGACAGCATTATTGGTGGAGAAGGATGAAGAAGGATATAGTTGCATATGTAGCTCGATGTCTAAATGGCCAGCAAGTGAAGTATGAGCATCACAGACCTGGTGGTTTGCTTCAAAAGATAGAGATTCTTGAGTAGAAGTGGGAGCGTATCACTATGGATTTTTGTTGTTGGATTCCCACGGACCCAGAGGTAGTTCAACACGGTGTGAGCTATTGTGGATAGGCTGACCAAGTCAGTGCATTTCATTCCTGTGGAAGTTACCAATTCTTCAGAGCGGTTGGCTGAGATTTACATCCGCGAGATCGTCCGTCTTCACGGTGTGACTGTGTCTATCATTTCTGATCGAGGTACACAGTTCACCTTGCACTTTAGGAGAGCAGTACAATGTGAGTTGGGAACGCAGGTGGAGTTGAGCACAACATTTCATCCTCAGACGGACTGACAGTCCGAGCGCACTTTTCAAATATTGGAGGATATGCTCAGCGCTTGTGTTATAGACTTCGGAGGTTCGTGGGATCAGTTCTTGTCACTTGCGGAGTTTGCCTACAACAACAGTTACAAGTTGAGCATTCAGATGGTTCCCCATAAGGCATTATACGGGAGGCAGTGTCGATCGCCAGTTGGATGGTTTGAGCCAGAGGAGGCTCGGTTGTTGGGTACAGGATGCCTTGGATAAGGTTAAGATTATTCAGGATCGACTTCGCACAGCTCAGTCCAGGCAGAAGAGTTATGCCAACCGTCGAGTTCGTGATTTTGCATTATGGTCGGAGAGAGTATTGCATCGGGTTTCACCCATGAAGGGTGTGATGAGGTTCAGAAAGAAGGGAAAGTTGAGCCCTAGGGACATCGAATCCTTTGAGATTATGGAGAGGGTGGGTGAGGTGGCTTATAGGCTCGCATTGCCACCTAGTTTATCATTAGTTCATCCGGTGTTCCATGTGTCTATGCACCGGAAGTATCACGGTGATCTATCCCATGTGTTGGATTTCAGCTCAGTCCAGTTGGACAAAATCAAAGAGTATTACAAAAATAACACAATGCCTGAAAACCAATATCTAAAAGATAAACCTACAGAACCATAGTCAACACACCGTCATGACCGTCCCTCATTTTTTGGCGTTTTACGTCCATAAAACTGGAATTCCGCTCGATTCCCATATTTTCGTGTGCTATAACCCACACCTTCTGCTGTGGGGCCGGGACTCTAGACCCAGATTGCCTAAACTTTTTTATGAACATCAAATACGACCTAAGGAACGATAGTCAGTGCACCTCCCAATGCAAGCAACAATACGAATTTCAACTAAGCAAATACTGATAATTTCAAACACTCATGTACCACATAATTTTATTTCATCAAAATTTACTCACCGGAATTGAAAAGAAAGACAAGAGTAAGAATATGACCTTAATAGAATGAGTTTGAACCTCGGTTGTTTGACAAATTTAAGACTCACAAGAAATGAACACGACCGCGAACAAGATCTCAAACGTAAAACCTCGCCGGAAAATTAAAAACTAGCCGGATGGAAAAACATTTGCATATCCGAATGCGAAACAAAATTCTTGCCGAAAAACTGATATGCTCAACTACGTAATCCATTTAACTTCGAGAACTTTCTATAGCCTTCCAAATCGGATGTTAAAACATAATGTTGGGCATCGAAAAATCAGATTTATAGAAGATCATAAGAAGTGAAGTGATCTGGATGAAAAAGTTCTTAATTAAATAATTGGAGTTATTGGGTGTTTTAGGAAGAAGGCAGCAGCGGTGAGAGAGATCGGGGAATTCAGAGGGGCAGCCGGCCGATTTTGGGTGAAGGTGTTGCTGATGATTTTTTTTGTCAAGAAGGGGTCCTCTCTGCCGTTCTCTCTTAGGAATTTAGGTTCGATCCTCTTTTTTTTTAGCTTTGTGTGTGTTTTATGGGAAGGGGCTTAGGGTTAAGGGATTGATCTAGGGAAAATGGCCTTAAGAAATCCGAAATTGGACTCTAGATTTTGGATTTCAACTATTAAAGTCCAACAACTAAGAAACTTAATCCATTTCTTTAAAATAATCTAAAATACTATCAAATATAAAATCAATTCCAATTAATTAAGGTAAAAAAAAGAAAGTATTTTTTGTTTTTTCAATTTTATATGTTAAAACTAAAATTGAAGATAAAAATATCTATACTCAAATAAATATTAAAAATACTACGAATACTAAATATAATCTTTAAAAAATTGCACGGGTCAAAAATTACTTGCTTACAGCTGCCCCTTTTTACTTGAAAACTCGAAGAATTTTTTAGCAAAGAATTAAGTAAGAAACGTAATTGACTTCTGACCCGTCACTTATTCAAATGAGATGAAGATGGATAAAAGATTGTGACCGAGCTCTGGTATCTGATCTACCTACATATCCTTGGCTATAAAGGAATCAGGCCACGTGTAGTTCAGAGGTGAATGAAGTGAGGGAATATGTGGAGAGTCGAATGAGGTTCCGATCTGCGGTTCCTATTATTACATCAGAATCAAAATCTAAAAGAACTAACAAACCTATCAGCTATGAGTTACAAGATTCCTATCTATAAGTCTTCTGAAGCTTGATCTTGGGTCTTGAATGGTTCTTCATGTAGACTCTGATCTGACCTTTGATGCTTGCTAACTGCAGGTGTTAGTTCATTCTTCCAAGGCTTCTTTTAATCAAAACAGGAAATGCAATGCTCGTGACTTCAGTCCTGTCTTGAGCAGTCCACATCTTTTCATCTGCTTCTGCATTTTGGATTCATTTCTTCTTCTTCTTTTTTCTTTTATTCTCGATTGAGACTTCTTCTTTTGGTCATCTCATACTATCGATCGCATTCTCTAGGCGAGCTTCTTGATCATTTTCTTAAGGTTTCGATCGCCAACGTGTTGCAATCACCATGGATCCTCGATTATCTCACGTGGATGCAATAGGTCCCCATGAGCTCGATGAGGAGTCCGATGGATTCCCGACGTCGAGGCCTATGGAACATGTTCGGGTTCGATATGACAGGTTAAGGGCACTAGCAGAGAGGGCATAAATACTATTAGGTGATGTTGCAGCACAGGGGGAGAGGTTAGAAGCATTGTTCAACTGGAGGGATCCTAGAGCTACTGCTATATTTATGGTGGTGTGCTTATTTGCTTCATTGATGTTCTATGTGGTTCCGTTCAAGTAACTTGTGTTAGGCTCAGGGCTGTATTACTTGTGCCACCCTCGCTTCCGCAACGACATACCTTCCATCCCTGTCAACTTTTTCCGGCGACTTCCATCACTCTCCGATCAAATTCTTTAGATTTTGTTTTTATTTTTTTTCCCGGTGTAATTTTTTCATGGTACCTTTGTTTTAGTTTTGTAAAACATGGCATTACTGATAACTAGTATTGTATACGGCTAAAATTGGAGAGTCCGATTTCATGGCCACTTCGATGAAGATGAAGGGTTGAAGGCCCGAGCTTGGCATCAAAGGGCACATCGAGGGTCCACGACCCCGAGGCAGTACGAACCAAGGGTCGACATGGAAAGGTGGGAAATCCGAAAGGGGCACGTGGTTAAAGCTGACAAAGTATACAAGATAGTACACGCCCGTACCATGGCATTAAATAGTTGTACCAGCCATTCCTCTTTACATTAAATAGATGTACCAACAATATTTCTTTGTAATGATTACACATGTACTATGTTGGGATTCCCCTTCTTATATAAAGGGGACCCTTGTCACTTTGAAGCACACATGATATTCAATACAAGAACGACAACATTTATTTCATTGATTCATTGCTTCCATTTATTGTGTTTCATTTATAGCTCTTCATTTATTACTTGTTATTGATCATAGATAGACCACTACTAAGGCCCACGATACTGTTTAATTATCGATAGTCCCAAGTCAAGCTTCTCAAGCTCAACCTCGAGTCCTATCCGGATACCCTCGAGACTGGCCTCTTCGACACCTGGTTTGCGTGATCTAGTTCTTTTCGCTCCTATTTCATTTTTCTCAGTTCATACTCAGCATCTACTGCCTAAATAACTGGTATTAAAATAAATCACATATTTTTAGAACCACATAATCACATATAATTGTAATTACCATTTTCAAGGTAAACAATTTGGTGCCCACCGTGGGGCTAAAAAAATAGTTATTGTTTTAGTGCTGGTTTTCCAAAAACACAAGTGATAATTCACACTTTTTCTTGCCCAAGAATCTTAAATTTCAGGTCAGAAAATGTCTAACTCAGTAAACGCACATGAAAACAACTGTCCTGAGGACCACAGGGAAAACGGCACAACTGCTTCAGGTGCCGGTATGCCACCACGAAACCCTGAGGGGGCACCAGTGCAAATTCCTGTCGATGAAAGCTCACGCAACGCCCAGCATGTCGATGTGAACTCTCATGCAGACGGAAGCGTTCGTGAAGAAGACCAGCGTGAAGCTCAAGGAACCCCTGTTCAAAGGGAAAGGGAAGTTAGCCTTCATGTTATTTTTGAGATATTGCATGCACAATAGGTGGCTATAGCTCAGCTACAAAGCCATCAGAGAACCTCGAGCACAGCCCCATCGAGTACGGCTCCTCAAGTCGAACAGGTACCGGAAAGATCGAGCAATAATGGGTCAGCAACCAACCACTCCATTTTGAAAATGCTCGAAGACCTCGCAAAAAGGATTGAATCAGGCGAAAAGAAGATAGAGGCTAAAGACAAAAAAATGGAGACCTACAACTCGAGGGTTGATCATATCCCAGGCGCACCCCCGATCATAAAGGGTGTAGATTCAAAAAAGTTCGTGCAAAAGCTATTTCTGTCAAGTGCATCTCCGATGCCTATCCTGAAGAAATTCAGAATGATCGATCTGCCAAAGTACAGCGGAATTTTGGACCCCAATGAGCACATCACTGCCTACACTTGCGTTGTGAAAGGCAATGACCTGATAGACGAATAGATTGAATCTGTTCTATTGAAAAAATTCAGTGAAACACTATCCAAAGGGGCCATGATGTGGTACCATAACCTGCCCCTGAACTCGATAGATTCATTTGCCATGATGTCGGACTCTTTTGTGAGAGCACATGCTGGTGTCATCAAAGTCGCTACGACAAAATCTGATGTTTTCAAAATCAAGCAAAGGGACAATGAGATGATAAGAGAGTTCGTGTCCTGTTTTCAATTGGAACGAATGGAATTGCCACCAGTCTCCGACGATGGGCGGTACAAGCTTTCACTCAAGGATTGAATGAGCGAAGCTCGGTAGCTTCGAAGCAGCTGAAGCAGAATTTGATCGAGTACCCCGCTATAGTTTGGGCAGATGTGCACAACAGGTACTAGTCGAACATCAGGGTCGAGGACGACCAATTGGAAGCCCCCTCGGGCTCGGTGTATCCTAACAGAGTCTTAGCAAAAGAATCTAGGCTTCCAGAAAGAGAGCCAAGGCTAAACAAAGAAATATATCAACCGTATGTAGAAAACCGGAGAAACATCCCGAGACAGAACGTGCCTCGAAGTGACCCAAGGATGGAACGAGGACAGAATCCTCGGGGACTCGTGAGTAAAGCGGGGTTTGACACGCATGCAGGGACAATAGAGGCACCCCGGATATCTGAATACAACTTCAACATTGATGTTTCAGACATCGTATCGGCCATTAGCAAAATCAGGGACACCAGATTGCTGAGACCCGTGCTATCAGATCCTTCACAAAGGAACCCCAACTTGATATGTGAATATCACGATACCCACGGTCATAGGACCGAAGATTGCAGACAACTTCGATAAGAGGTGGCCCGACTAATCAGCAAAGGGTACCTTCGAGAATTTCTCAGCGGCTGAGCTAAAAATCAATTCCGGGAAAGAGAAGAAAACAAGAAAAATGAAGCAGAAGAACCACGACATGTCATCCACATGATTATTGGTGGGTTCGACATTCCTCAGGGACCCGTTTTTAAGCAAACGAATGTATCTATCACCAGGGAAAAGAGAACTCGGAGCTACATATCTGAACACGCCCTTTCAGCGAAGAGGACATCGAGACCTTGTCTCAACCTCACAATGACGCACTGGTAATTTCTTTTCTTTTCAATAAATTTCAAATAAAACGTGTGCTCGTGGATCCAGGTAGCTCGGCCAACATAATTCTGTCAAGGGTGGTAGAGCAACTCGGGTTGCTCGACCAAATCATACCCGCCTCTCGAGTCCTCAATGGGTTCAACATGGCAAGCGAAACAACGAAAGAAGAAATCATCCTCCCGGTCAACGTAGCCGGCACAATTCAGGATACCAAGTTTCATGTCATCGAAGGTAGCATGAGGTACAACGCATTGCTTGGAAGGCCATGGATCCACAATATGAGGGCGGTGCCGTCAACCCTTCACCAAATGATGAAGTTCTCTACGATAGATGGAGTAAGAATGGTATACGGAGAGCACCACGCAGCAAGAGAAATGTTCGTAGTGCACGATGTGGCACTGACACCTTCTACATCGAAGGAGCCAAAAAACAAGTAAACAACTGAGTAACAATCACAAATTACATCCTCGTAGGAACAGAAGAATGATCGTTCCGCGTCCTCGGAACTGATAACCAAATAGTACCAAGGCCCGTGCGCCATCGCAGCTAAGGTACAACCCTATCCCTTCTTCTTTCACACTATATGCTAACCTGCATGCAGGTGTTCTATTGAAAGGAGTCAAAGCACCTCCCGACTCAAAGGCCATAGGTCTGAAAGCATGCATTGCACTCTTTTTCCCCGCATCGGATTTTATCCCAAAAGGGTTTTACCGGCGAGGTTTTTAACGAGGAGACATCCATATGCTACCTAAGGAGAACTCACCAGTATTCAAGGCTTCTCTTCGATCAACCTTGAATACTGAGGGGCATCCCCCCGGGAGATCACAAAAATATGCCAAAGAGGGTCTCGACAGGAAAATGATGTATCAGACCAAACGGTCGAATGAACTGTGTCTGTATAGAATAATCGAACCCTCGATGGAAAAAATTTGTATACTTGTACCAAGTAATCAGAGAAGTACCTTCTATCATAAAAACATTTCGCACATCAAAGAAGTTCTCCATTTTTACAAGAGACAACCTCAGGGCTAAAAATTTAGCAAGCACACAGGAACTGTCCTCGACATTCAATCCACCGAGTTGCCAAAACTTGAAGCCGTAAGACCTCAGGGCAGGTAACTTCGAGCTCATAAGCCCTCCTCGAGGCAACATCCATTCCGACTCAGGAACTGTCCCCGATAGTTGGTTCATCAATCTATAAAACTCGAAGTCGTAAGACCTCAGGGCAGGAAACTTCTAACTCATAAGCCCTCTACGAGGCAATATCAACAGCATAAGCCCTCCTCGAGGCAACCTCAATTATGACTCGGGGACTGCCCCCGACTGTCGGCTCATCAGGCTATCTAACTCGAAGTCGTAAGAACCCCGGTCCGGAAACTTCGAACTCATAAGCCCTCCATGAGGAAACATCAAAACTGTAAGACCTCAAGCAAGGAATATACAAGTTTGTAAGACCTCAAAACAGGCATAAACCCCATATCAAAGTCAAGGCTATATATCGAACTTGCAAGACCCAAAAGGCTTACCCTTGATATAGACGCCATGGCTATCTCAGTCGGGGACTAAAAGGCTACAGCCAAACACTATGACCACCGTCATAAGGCTTTGGTCAAACTAATGCAACTCGCAGACGTCCGACTGTTGCCATAAAATCACAAGCCTCCATTTACTTCGAAAAACTTCGAAAGAACCGGTTAAAGGTTGTACCAACCTAAATCATAAGAGCCCAAGTCATCCGCTACATTAAAGGTTGTACCAACCTAAAGCGTAAGAGACCAAGTTGCCCGCTACATTTAAAGTCGTACCGACCTAATGCGTAAGAGCCCAAGTCGCCAGCTACAGGTCGTACCGACATAAAGCGCCTCCGGGCCAATTTGAAAACCTGAGGGCTGTTGAGCTCGAGTCGAAACCCGACTCGGAGACTAAGCCCGACACGGTTAACTAAAGCGCCCCAGGGCCAAAAAAGCGTAAGAGCCCGAGTCGCCCGCTACGTTTAAAGTCGTATCGACCTTACGCATAAGAGCCTGAGTCGCCGGCTACAGGTCATACCGACACAAAGCGCCTCCGGGCCAATTTGAAAACCTGAGGGCTATTGAGCTCGAGTGGAAACCCGATTCGGAGACTAAGCCCGACACAGTTAACTAAATCGCCCCAGGGCCGAAAAATCATAAGAGCCCGAGTCACCCGCTACATTTAAAGTCGTATCAACCTTACACATAAGAGCCTGAGTTTCCAGCTACAAGTCATACCGACACAAAGCGCCTCCGGGCCAATTTGAAAATCTGAGGGTCATCGAGCTCGAGTCGAAACCCGACTCAGAGACTAAGCCTGATACAATTGACTAAAGCGCCTCAGGGCCAAAAAAGCGTAAGAGCCCATGTCGCCAACTACAACGAAGGTCGTACCGAGCGAAACATAAGAGCACGAATCGCCAGCTTAAAGAGCCTCAGGGCCAATTTATAACCCCAAGAGTCTCATCTCAAAGTCCAATTCGCCGGGCTAACTACCAACATGCAAAATCAAATCAAAGAATATACATATACATATATATATATATATATATATATATATATATATATATATATATATATA
>MDKI01149460.1:0-14935 GCA_005239505.1 Nicotiana paniculata | reverse complement strand
CAATTACTTAATGTTATAAAAATATAAAAGGTCTTTTTTCTGTGTAAATAAGGTAGTTATGCACATACGTGGCTATTATTGTGAAATATTGTAATCATAGCCTAAAGATGCAAATATAATTATACATAAGATGTACCAAAATATTTAAAGCTTTGTATGGATATAAACGATTAAATTAGATGATAAAATCATCATAAAAATTACTTTCGATGCAATTAATGATTATTTATATAATAAAATATGAGAATAAATTGATTTAAAGTCTTTAAAAATTATGGAAAATTATGAAAAAATGTTAGTTGGTGCTCATGCACTATTTTGAAAGTATACATGTATTTAAAAATATATATATGGAAAAAATTGGGTATCAACAGCTGCCCCTCTTTACCCTGGAAGGATGAAAGAGTTGTCGGGTAAAGACATGATGACCAATTTTAGACCGAATAGGGAGATTTGAAAGATATAGGTCGTACTCTGATTTCTGAACTGCCTACATATCCCTGGTTTTACAAGAATCAGGTTGTGTGTAGTTCTGGATCCAACGGTGGAATAAACCATTGGAGTTGTTGCAAGAACGGACAAAATGTTCCAAGTAGGGTTGATTGGGATTTGATAAAATGGCTACGGATAAATGAGACTGGGTGATGATCGGTTACACTTGAAATAATTTGAGGGATATGAGTGGAAACGGGAGCGAAGATCGCTCCTGTTAGGAGAACGGTTGCTCCTGAGACTGCCTGCAAACTCAAAATGCAATATATGCGTGTAGAATTTGTAAATTTGAACATGATGCAAATTCCCTTTGGACCATGGAGATTGTCTTTGGACGGGGAGGATGACGTCCTTAGACCATGATGTCCCGGGCCATAAATCGTATAATAAGAGATTCTTAGGCCATGAAATGATGTTCTCGAGCCATGAAGATGGTGCCTCCGAACCATGACGTCTTTGAATAATGATGTGCAAATTTGGGGGATCCTCAGGCCATGGCATGATGTCTTCCAGCTATGAGGATGGTACCTTCAGACCATGACGCCTTCGGACAAGATTGGCTATATTTCATCCCATGAGGTGTAGAGACATGATGCTAGAGGTAATAATAAGACAAAGCTTAGTCTTGTGTGGAGTTTGGGAGCAGAGTTTAGCCCCGAGAGAAAAGACTAATGCAAAGTGTCGAATAGAGAAACATTTATGCGGAGGGATACAGTGATTAGTCTAATGCAAAGAGAAGGCAATGTTCATCCTTATGCAATTGAGGAGGCATGGCTTAGCCTCATGCAGGAATTGAGACAGAGCTTAGTCTCATGCAAAGAGAAGGCAATGCTTAGCCTTATGCAATTGAGGAGGAAGGTCTTAGCCTCATGCAGGAATTGAGACAGAGCTTAGTCTCATGCAAAGAGAAGGCAATACTTAGCCTTATGCAAATGGGAGGTAGGGCTTAGCCTCATGCAGGAATTGAGACAGAGCTTAGTCTCATGAAAAGAGAAGGCAATGCTTAGCCTTATGCAATTGAGGAGGCAGGGCTTAGCCTCATGCAGGAATTGAGACAGAGCTTAGTCTCATTCAAAGAAAAGGCAATGCTTAGCCTTATGCAAGTGGGAGGCAGGGCTTAGCCTCATGTTGGAATTGAGACAAAGCTTAGTCTCATGCAAAGAGAAGTCAATACTTATCCTTATGCAAGTGGGAGGCAGGGCTTAGCCTCGTGCAGGAATTGAGACAGAGCTTAGTCTCATGGAAAGAGAAGGCAGTGGTTAGCCTTATGCAAGTGGGAGGCAGGGCTTAGCCTTATGCAGGAATTGAGACAAAGCTTAGTCTCATGCAAAGAGAAGGAAGTGCTTAGCCTTATGCAAGTGGGAGGCAGGGCTTCACCTCTTGAAAGTGTAAGAGTAAGAGTGAAGTGTTCTTAGCTGGCAATGTGTTTTGTGCATAGTGATTGTATTGTTGCGACGTTGCTTATCATGATGACATAGTCCTGCATCCAAAGAAAATTCGTGAGTTTTCGGGGGAGGTTGATTCGTGTCTTTGCTTGCTTGATCTGCTCCGTTCTGTTTGAGGATCCTTCTCAAGTTGTCAAGGGTAGCATTTGGCTAAAATTAAAGTTTCTTTTCAAAAGCGTGTGTGTATATTTTTCAAAGACATAGCAATATGCAGTTTAGAAGTTAGTTGGATGAACTAGTAATTATGACATAATTAGAGACATTGTGACTTCCTCCGCCGTAGAATTTTGAGGGTCCTCCTCAAAATTCTTCCCCAGTTAACTAGATGAATTTTTTTACCGTTCCATATGCTGCGATTGATTGAATTACTTCAGAATTTTGAGGGTCCTCCTCAAAATTCTACCCCAGTTTCTGATTGTGGGGAAAATGGAAATTTATTGAATTGTGATAGAACCCATAGGGTTGCCTACGTATCCCTTCTTAAATGGGAATCAGGTCGAGCGTAATTCAATTTACATCATATGAAGAAGCATAAAGTGGTTTACACATAGTATCTTTTGACTGCACCTGAATTGATAGGTTTTGGCCAGATTTCTCTGTCCATCTCTGCGAGTATGAGCGCTCCTCCTTTCAATACTTGGCGAACCATGTAAGACCTTTCCAGTTGGGAGACAATTTCCCTTTAGCCTCATCTTGATGTGGAAAGATCCGTTTCAGTACCAGCTGCCCCGGTGTGAACTGTCTTGGTTTGACCATTTTGTTGAAAGCCCTGGACATTCTATTCTGATAGAGCTGGCCATGACACACTGCATTCATCCTCTTTCCGTCTATGAGGGCTAATTGCTCAAAACGGTTCTTTACCCATTCTGCATCGCTCAGTTCGACTTCTTGTATGATTCTTAAAGAAGGAATTTCTACCTCGGCGGGAATGACAACTTCGGTACCATAAACTAGCAGATAAGGAGTTTCCCTGATTGATGTGCGGAATGTGGTACGGTATCCTAGTAAAGCGAATGGTAATTTCTCGTTCCATTGCTTGTGATTTTCTACCATTTTCCTTAGTATCTTCTTGATATTTTTGTTGGCGGCCTCCACGGCTCTATTCATTTGAGGCATGTATGTTGCAGAATTCTTGTGCTTGATTTTGAAAGTTCCACACATGGATTTCATCATATCACTATTGAGATTGGCAACGTTGTCAGTGATGATGGACTTTAGAACCCCAAATTGACAAACAACTTCTGCAACGACATTCTTGGTCACATCTTTGTAGGATGCAGCCTCAACCTATTTAGTAAAGTAGTCGATGGGCTCGATTGGGCCGGTTCCCTTTTGAAGCGATGGTCTCGATTGGGCCGATAACATCCATTCCCCAGTCAGCAAAAGGCCAAGGTGAGCTTGTTGCATTAAGCTCGTTTGGCGGCACCCGTATCATGTTTGCATATATCTGGCATTGGTAGCATTTCTGAACATACCGGATGCAATTTGTTTCCATGGTCATCCAAAAGTATCCGGCCTTGAGTATCTTCTTGGCCAAGACAAAGTCGTTCATATGTGGGTTGCAGGTTCTAGCATGTATCTCCTCGAGCAATTTGGAAGCCTCTTTTGCATCAACACACCTTAACAGTCCCAGATCAGAAGTTCTCCTATACAGGGTTCCTCTGCTTTGGAAGAAGTGATTGGACAATCTCCGAAGGGTGCGTTTCTGAGTATGGTTTGCATGCTCTGGTATTCTCCTTTTTTCAAATATTCTTTGATGTCGTGGAACCAGGGGTTTCCGTCCGTTTCTTCTTCAACATGAGCACAATATGCCGGCTGATTATGGATCCCCACTGGAATGGGATCGATGAAATTCTTGTCTGGATGTTGTATCATTGATGACAAGGTGGCCAATGCGTCTGCGAATTCATTCTGAATTCTGGAGACATGCCAGAATTCTATCTTTGTGAACCTCTTCTTCATTTCTTGTACATGATGCAGATATGGCAGTATTTTGGAATTCTTGGTAGCCCATTCTCCTTGTACTTGATGTACCAGCAGGTCTGAATCTCTGATTACTAGTAGTTCCTGAATATTCATATCAACATCCAGGTTGAGCCCTAATATGCGAGCTTCATATTCCGCCATGTTGTTAGTGCATGGGAACCTGGGTTTTGCAGACACCAGATAATGCTGATCGGTTTCTGATACAAAGACGGCTTTGATACCTACTCCTTTGAAATTTTGCAGCTCCATCAAAAAACATTCTCCAATCGTCGTAGGATTCAGCAATATCTTCTCCTATGAATGATACCTCCTCATCAGGAAAATACGTTTTTAGGGGTTCGTATTCTCCTCCTACAGGATTTTCAGCAAGATGATCTGCTAATGCTTGTCCCTTGACTACTTTCTGAATTACATAGATGATGTCGAACTCACTCAGCAAGATTTTCCACTTAGCCAGCTTCCCAGTAGGCATAAGTTTCTGAAAGATGTACTTCAAGGGATCAATCCTTGATATGAGATATGTAGTATAGGCACAGAAGTAGTGCCTCAACTTCTGAGCTATCCAGGTTAGAGCGCAGCAAGTGCGCTCCAGAAGAGAATACCGTGCTTCATATGGTGTGAACTTCTTATTCAAGTAATATGTGGCATGCTCCTTTCTTCCCATCTCGTCGTGTTGTCCCAGAACACAACTGAAGGCTCTATCTAACACTGCAAGGTAGAGTAGTAGTGGTCTACCAGGCTCTGGCGGGACTAAGACTGGTGGTGTGGACAATTATTCCTTGATTTTGTCAAAAGCCTTTTGACAATCCTCGGTCCAACTAGTTGCGACATGCTTCTTCAGCATTTTGAAAATCGGCTCACATATTACTGTGGACTGTGCTATGAAACGACTGATGTAGTTGAGGCGTCCCAAGAAACTCATCACATCCTTCTTGCTTTTTGCTGGTGGTAATTCCTGGATGGCTTTAACCTTTAACGGGTCCAACTCTATTCCTCGTGACTGACGATGAATCCCAACAATTTTCCGGTAGGAACCCCGAATGCATACTTTGCGGGATTTAACTTTAGATTGTACTTCCACAGCCGGTCAAAGAATTTCCTCAAATATGCTATGTGATCTGTAGCCCTCTTGGATTTGATGATGACGTCGTCAACATATACCTCTATTTCTTTATGTATCATATCATGGAATATCATTGTCATATCCCTCATGTAGGTGGACTCAGCATTCTTCAGACCGAATGGCATCATTTTGTAGCAGTACACCCCCCATGGTGTAATGAAAGCTGTTTTCTCTACGTCTTCTTCGTCCATCCAAATCTGATGGTAACCCGCGAAGCAATATACAAAGGACCGGAGTTCATGATTGGCGCAATTATCGATCAGAATGTGTATATTTGGTAGCGGTAAATCATCCTTGGGACTCGCTCTGTTTAGATCCCGATAATCAACACAGACTCTGACTTTCCCATCTTTCTTTGGGACCGGTACAATGTTGGACAACCAGGTTGGGTAGGTATGTGAACGGATCAGATCGGATCGGATTTAGCACATTTCGGATTCAAATTTCGGATTTCGAATTCTAGAAAATGCAATCTGAATCCGATCCGAATTATATTGGATCGGATTCAGATTTCAAAGTTTGGATCGGATTGGATTTCGGATATTATTATGCCTCAAAGTTTCAAACTAATATGTATATTTTCTTTGTAAAAGAGGCAATGCATTAAGAAAAATTCATGTTTATACCATTATGAGAGTACTATGATGCCAATACAGCTAAATCTAGCAATTGTAAAGGTAATAACGTGGAGGAAGATGTAAAGAAAGTACTGACTATCCGAAATTAATGTGTAGTATTTATACATTGTCTAATAATTTTGGATTTTGGATCGGATCAGATTAAAATATACCAATCTGAATCCGATCCGAAATTTAAAATTTTAATAAACACAATCCGAAATCCGATCCAATCCGAAATTTGAAATTTGAAATTGAATGGATCGGTTCGGATATCGAATATCCGATCCAAATGAACATCCCTAAGGTTAGGTACTCAACTACTCTGAGGACCTTGGCTTTGATCTGCTTGGTGGCTTCCTCCTTGATTTTCAGGCTCATGTCTGGCTTGAATTTCCTGAGTTTTTGCTTCATTGGCGGACACATTGGATTTGTAGGTAACTTGTGAGCCACTATGGATGTGTTCAACCCTGTCATATCGTCGTATGACCATGCAAAGATATCCTCATATTCTTTCAGGAACCGAGTGTATTCTTCTTTCTCTTACGATGACAAATGGATGCTTATGTAGGTTTCCTTGACGGTTTCGGAATCTCCCAAGTTGACTATCTCGGTCTCATCCAGGTTGGACTTGGGCATGTTCTCAAAATTCTCCACTTCTCTGACAATTTCCTCAGGTATTACATCCCCTTCTTCTATTTCTTCTGAGTCACTGTCCTTCTGTTGCATTATCTTATTATATGTCATAGTCGTTGGTTCATCAAGGTAAGAAATAGTAATGTTGTAGGGATAAAGATATGAAAGAAAAAATAGTAATAATAAAACATCAAGCCATTTAAAATGTTAAACAAAATGATTTTAATAACTCAAATAATATTTTTCGAAACGGAATACTGAAAATATTATTTAAAACAAAATGAAAGAGGAAATAATTTTCAAAAGTAAACAATACTATCAGTCTTGCTACCCCGGAATCATCAAGCCCTTGATGGTTTAGCGGTCCAATTTTTGAGAGATGCTCTCTTCTCCACTGTCTGGATGGTGAGGTCTTCTTCCTCCTCCTTCTCCTCCTCCTCCTCAACTATTTCACAACAATCCATATCATCGTCTTCCAAGAACAAATTCCTCAATGTTGCCAAGGCTTGTTCTTCCTCTGATCCCCATACTGTATCGGCCTGATGGAAGGTCTGATTCAGGTGCGGCATGGGTTTCTCAAGAGGATAGTAGGGACCACGCCATGGTGGCGACCAATTTCTATATTCTTGTCAGGTGTACTGATATCCGATCCCGAAGGTTGTGCCATGGCGCTTCAGTTGTACTGGTTTGGAGATACCTTGAAGCTTTTTACCAAGCCCCTTACCAGGTTCATACCCTACCCATGCCAGTATGCTCTCTATTTTGCTACTCCACCATTTATCTTTCTCAATCGCGTTAACACGTTCGATGCAATGGTAGGTTTCTCCACCTAACTTCCTTATGTTTTCTACCACCGGAACAGTCTGACTGGTGTAAATGGGGTTGCTCCCATCTCCATGGATGATCACTTCTTGATGATTCCATTCAAATTTTATCGCTTGGTGCAAAGTAGATTGACAGCTCCAGTGACATATATCCAAGGTCGTCCAAGCAACAGATTGTAGGAGGCGGATATGTCTAGCATCTAGAATTCAACATCGAACTAGGTAGGACCCATTTGCAAGCATAGGTTAGTTTCTCCAATCGTGGCTCTTTGTGACCCATCGAATGCTTTCACATTCATAGATCCAGCTCATATTTCATCTAGTCCCTTACCCTACCTCTTCAGAGTTGTCAGTAGACAGATGTTGAGGCTGGACCCTCCATCTATCAGAACTCTAGCAATGAACTTATCTTCACATTGCACTATGATGTGCAGTGCCCTGTTGTGGCTTAACCCTTCAGGTGGCAATTCGTCTTTATGGAAGGTGATCTTATGGCTTTCCAACACTTGTCCCACCATATTGGCCATTTCTCCGCTAGTAATGTTTTTGGGCACATATGCTTCATTTAGTACCTTCATCAGAGCATTCATGTGTGGTTTAGAACTTTGCAGCAGCAACAAGATGGATATCTGGGTGGGAGTCTTATTTAGATGATCAACAACAGAATACTCCCTTGCTTGTACTTTCCTCCAGAAGTCGTCCGAATTAGTTTCAATAATGGGTTGTTTGTTAGAAGCTTGATTACTGGTCTCTCCCAAATGCTCAGGTGTGTAAATTCCACTTGTTCTGGTCATCCCTTGTTCAGTGCCGGACTCTTCCATCTTTGATTTACTCTTTCTCCTATCCTTGGCAACATAATCCCAAGGTACGGTGTTGGAACTGAAGGGCGGTGTGGATGTCACTGTCACAGTGAAAGATGTGGATACTTCTACCTCGAGCGGAGCAGGTGTAGTTGCAGGTGGTTTCACTACTACTTCAAAGGGATCCAATGCGGCTACCTCATCTTTGACTGGCGGTTGTACCTGTACCACAATGGGATTGAGCGTGACTGCCGACTTCTTAGGATCATCACCTTCCCGGATAAGTCCGATTGATTCCTCAGGATCTCATTCTTCATCGGTTTCTATTACATTGACTCTTTCATCCCTAAGATCTGGTAGGGGGTTGTTACGGACATGTGGTGTGGTGTCTTTCTCCTGTATGACCTTGGTATCAATCAGTGTTTGGATCTTGTCTTTCAGGGTGCAGCATTCATCAATAGTATGCCCCTTCATACCGGAATGGTACGCACACGTCTTGTTTGGGTTGACCCATTATGACGACTTTTCCATAGACACAGCGGGAATATGGGTGACATATCCAGCAGCTTTTAATCTTTCATACAATTGGTCAATGGGTTCAGCAATAGGGGTGTATTGTCTGGGTGGTTTGCGATCAAAATTGGGCCTGGGTTTTTGGTAGTTTGGACGAGCTGGAGGTGAATGAAAATAGGTTGGTTGGGTATTATGGGTGTGGTAGGCGGTAGCGGGTTGAGGATATCTAGGAGGTGAAGGTTGGTATGTGGGTGGAGGTGTTTGGTACACAAATGGAGATTTCGGATCTTAGACAATCGTTATTGTTCCCATTTCTTTCTTTTTGATATGCCACCTGATTGTAGTGCTTTATTCGTGGCCTGTAGTGCCTCGAAATTTGTCACCATTCCACTTTTGATACCTTCCTAGATCCTTTATCCGAGATTGATGATATCGGAGAACTTTTGATTCTCGATTACCATTAACCTTTCGTAATATTTTGGATCCTAAGCCCTGACAAAGAACTTGCTCATCTGCTCTTCATCTAATGTTGGCCTGACCTTTGCTGCTTCTGGCCTCCATCGAGTAGCATACTCGCGGAACGTCTCAGTGGGCTTTTTCTTGATATTCTGGATATAGAAGACGTCTGGTGCATTTTCCGTGTTGAATCTAAACCTATCCATGAAGTTTGATGACATGATTACCCAATTAACCCATTTTTTGGGATTTTGACTTATGTACCAAGATAGAGCGTCTCCAGTAAGGCTTCTCATGAACAACTTCATGCGAATTCTTTTGTCCTTTCCGACCCCTACAAGCTTATCACAGTAAGTTCTTAAATGAACCTTTGGTCACCCGTTCCATCGAACATCTCGAACTTAGGAGGTTTGTAAACTTCCGGCAGTTCCACATCTGGCTGAATGCACAAATCCTCATAATTCAAACCTTCGATTCCTTTGCCTCCTTCAATACCCTGAACTTGGCTTGTGAGTTTCTTGAGCTCTTCTACCATTTTCTTAATGAGCATGTCCTTTTTCGGCAGATTCTAGTGTATATGAGATTGGCTAAACGGAGTGGGGTAAGGTTTCTACGTATATCGGGTTGTTTTGGTGAATGCCAGGAGTTTGGGTTTAGTGGTGATCATTGGTTGAATTTTGGGGATGGGGGGTAGGCTGAGGAGTGTGATAAGTGGTTTGCGGACATTGACTCGGGAGATACTGATGTTGAGAAGATGTAGGTATGGGTAAAGGATTTTGAGGAGGGGTTGTATATTGGTGGGGTGCGGGAGAATTCTGCGGGCGTTGGTTGGGTGTATTCTGAAAAGGTGTTGGGTTTTGGGTATTTGGATGGTTGATATCTGGGACGTTTAGTGTGAGGGATAGGTTTTCCAAATTACGGACCTTCTCAAGCTCACCCTGTAGTTCAAGTATCTTCTGTTCAAGCCGCGAAACCAAGTCATTTGGTGTCGGAGTACTCTGACCATCAAAAGTTTCCACATTCTCATCATGTGTGGGGTTATCTTTTCTGACGCCACTCATATCATCCATCTTAGCTTTCCTTTTCTTTTTGATGCACTTGTAGGAGGAGGAGGTGGAGGGCCTCTGGATATGGTGTAGTAAGTTGATGATGCCAGTATGTGTGAACCAACCTTAGGGAATGGGAATAATTAAAAAGAAAGAAAAAATAAAAGGTAACCAAGTTAGTGAGAGTTCTGAAAAATGTTTGAACTATTTAAACACATATTGGGGGAATGTAAATTCGCGTTCTAATTTGGGAGCCTCGTTTTCCCGAGGTAGGCCTAGCGACAAGTAGATTCGGAGAATTTTGAATGCCAATAATTGCCTCATTTCATTAACGCAATAAATAAGACAAATCTAAAATGACAATAAGGTAAGTCACTAATTGCACTTTGCCTAATTACATTCTAAAAGCAAAAACAAATAAACCTAATCTACTTGGTCCCAGAAGGAGCCTCTCTAGGCCTGGTTCTCTTGGCTCCATCAATCAGGTTCCCCAGGTCGCGCATGTCCAGTAGCAGGTATGCCCTGGCGAGATGTCCTCCTTCGATACCTTCAGCATTATGGAAATCTATGACTCTTTTCCTCATCTTTCTTTCTAGCTCCATCAGACCCTGCTCCAGATATTCTAGCCTTTCATTTGATCTGGTAGCCATTTCCCTCCACTCATTGATTAATTCCATATCAGTCTTGTGTTGTTCCAGATGCTCAGCCTTGGACTCGCGAACCCTTTTGCGCAGTCTGTTATACTTTACATGTGTTTCGGCAGCCTCATCTACGACTCTATTCCCTCGACCGACCCCTAGCTCGACTATTCCTGCTATGCAGTCCTCCAACCATGATGGGTAAAAGTACATATGCCCTGCGTGATATCGATTCGGCTCGATGGTGTCCCTTTCCACAATAATCTTCAAGTGCCACATATGTTGAGCTTCACATTTATATGGGATGTCATCATCTTGGAAATCCGCCATGTAGTGACTCATTTTGGAGACTCGTGGTATAATCTGTTTTCTACCAGCGTCTCATGACCCCGATAGGAACATAGGGGTGTATACCCCTTAACCCGATTAACACCAAGTATGTAGCGTCCCTAGATCAGATGATGAACTCATTGGTGGGGAACCACTCAAACATCCAGTGAACCTGGTCCTCAGTCAAGTTGTCAAAAAATTGCACCCATTCTGTAGCACTCTCCGGTTGAGAAAACATGTCTGGGATAAAGGTCATTCTCTTAGGGTGATGAAAGGATATGTGATTGTTCCACGGGCTTCGCGGAAACTCTTGACGGTATTGACCTCTTCGGAAATATTCTAGCAACCAAATTTGTAGTAGCAGATTACAACCCTCGAAGTGTTTGAACCCTTTCTGGAAGGGATCCAAGGCTCGATATATGTCTCCTATAATCATAGGGACAATAGTATATGTTTGTCCCTCGATTCCCCCCATTAAGTCTTTGGTTACCATGACTAGTCTGGTGTGAATTCTGTCCTTTTTGCTTGGAAAGACTATCATACCCAAGAAGCAGAAGATAAACACGAAAACCTTGCTATGAATCCAACCCAAGGAAGTGATGGAGAACTCTTCATGAAAGATACGGTAAGATTTTTTGTGACTGTATCGTTCATAAAGGAAGTCAAAGGGTATATAGGACTTCTTAAGACACACCAAGTCGTCATTCTTTTTCAAACCCATCATTTTCAGAAACCCTCAGGGAGTGCTATTTTCCGGCACCAATAAATCGGGACTGTCCCAAGGTAGTCCAGCGAATCCCCCTATTTCCTCCAAAAGAGGGATCATTTCTATGTTGCCAAAATGGAATACGGCCCTTTCTCTATCCCAAAATATAGTAGCAGCTTCAATCAACATGTTGTTTGGTTGGATGTCTAATAGGGAAGGTAGGTTTCCAAGGACTCTTTTCAAATGGTTTTTATCGCTTGACGGAAGGTCTTCCCACCAATCTAGCAACAATGGTAGTATATTACGGACCATGCCGAACCTGGGGACTTCGTGCCTCATTTTCTGCAAAACAAATAAGATTAGACCCTTTCCCTCTCCAGATTCGACTATTTATACATAAACGATTAGCATATTGGCATTTTCTCCAAGTTAATGCACAGATCGTGGTTATGGAAACCCCGGTGGACTTTGGACAAGGCTTTTCTTAAAGGGTTATTATGTGGACAATATATTAACCCAGGCTAGGTTTGACCATGATGCATGTACAATCATAATCAGAGTAAGGTTTCTATAGAGGTCTAGACTGGTACCCTCAAGCGGATGGCTTGAGAGGAAAGGCACAGAACCGTCGACTGCACCACTAATCGACTAGTTTTATCACAAATAAACCTTTCCAAATTCAGATAGGGTGATATAGGAAGAGCGCAAACACTCATCATGCGTTGCTATAGTATTAATTACACACGAGTGGAATATGATGTTGAGCATGATTTATGCAATAGAAAATAGCACATTGTCACATATTTGCACGATGAAAGAAATGATAAATGTGGTATTTAAAAATTGTAAAGGCAGTTAAGAAAGAAAACAAAGAGACAAGTCAGTTTCCATAGTAAAGAGTAATAAAATAGGAAAGAGAAATCGTAAATGACTGAAAATAGGCAAATAAACTCACATAAAGTGGGAAGGGGAAGGGGTATGCAAGTATTGACGGAATAATAAAGGCATGCTTAAAGACTAATTCACAAAAATCAAGTTCGCTATGGTAAGAGCCTAAAAATATTCCCAGCAGAGTCGCCATACTGTCGAGCCCCCTTTTTCTCGCGAAATCGGATTTCGACATTATGGGACAACTCCTTTAGAGAGGGTGAGGAATTGGAATTGAGAGAGTCACCACCTAACGGATTAAGGTGTGTTAGGGCACCTATAGCAATTAAGTCATAGAACCAGTTCACGTCACTAGATATCGGGGAAGGGCTCAAATTACCTTGAGGGGAAGGTGTTAGGCACCCCTCGAGGTCCACAAAGGTAGGTCCCGGCCGAACTTAAATTAAGAGAATTAGACTAAAAAAAGAGAAGAAACAATTTTACCAAATGCAATATCCAATTTATTCTAAACAGGAGTATAGGGGGGTCCTAAGTTATTTAGCCTATAGGATCATTCCATACAATACTTTGTAATTCCCTCAAGTCGGGGTGTCACTCATAGTATTAACGCATGGGATATCATCTCCTTACTACCCAATTACTATCTTTAAGTTGTTACTTAAGCGTTCTAGCAGTTTCTAGCTCATTCCTTATGTGTGCACTACCCGTCCCTACCCTATGGCCCTGGAGACATTAAGACCTCTATTTGGGATAGTTCTAGACCTACCTATATTACTAAAATGTGAAATATGGGCGACAAACAATAACAAATAGGACTTTCAGATAAGGAACAAGTATGGGCTCACATTGACCTCCGCACATAAACAACAAAAGCACGCGAACTTTATTACTTTGGAATCCTATAGGAAGGATATCTATGTGGGAAAACATAATGCAGAGACAATTTATTAAGCGAGCATTGAGACCTATTTGTTTGCCTATTTATTTTATTCAGCATGAATCTGGGCACTTCAGGCAGTAATATGTCACAATTATAAACCCAGAATCATTTTTAAGTCCTACAAATATATTACCTAAGTGATTGACAGTAGCGGACAAATTCAGAGTCGACCAACAGGATCCTATAGGCATGATTTCTACGAGCTTATTAATTATAGGCCTATATACAAGATTTCTAAGTGTAACATGGATTTTAATCTATAGATATTCCGTTTCAAATCCTATAGGCATGCTTTCTAATTGCTGAATTGATTTAAACACTATCAGGATTTCTAAATGATGAATTGATTTAAACCCTATAGACATGATTTCTAAATGCTGATTTTAGTCCTATATGCATGATATCTATTGCATGATTGATTTAAACCCTATAGGCAGGATTTCTAAGTTTGAAACCGATTTTAGTCCTATAGGCATGATATCTATTAACCGTATAAAGATAGAATTTGAACAGATTACCAGGAAAGATAATGATCTTACACAAAAAAAGTCATATAGGCATGATTGTTAATGCACATTTGTTGAAAATATGTATAGATCCTATGAACAGGATTTTTAATGGACAGAATTAAACGAAAGTCCTACAAGAAAGGTCTCTAGTATACAAATGTAAAACACATAATCAAAAACAATCACGAAAGTCCTATAGGCAGGATTTCTGAACACAGTATAGAACTTACATAGTTTAATCGGTGTAATTAAATCCTATAGGCAGGATTTCTACCCAATTTCAACAAAATATAAAAGTAACCCCCCCCCCCCCAGTTTCACTAAATATCCCCAAATCTGTTATTACAACCCAGAATATCAAATGAGTTACATAATGGTAACAGTTACACTATAGGGAGCCTTCGTAGGCTCAAATAAACCCGGGAACCAGGCCTTCCAACATAACCACATCACAACATAGGGATTCATAGTACATTGGAACCAGGTTTCCAGTGTGTCAAAGTTCCCAAGGGCCTTGGGGATCCAGGGCAATGCTCACACTAGAGAACCAAATGCTCTGATCAATAACTCAAAGGATATTCCAAACCCGTGTCACAGTTCACAAGGGTCTCACATGGACCCCGAGCAGTTCTCACACTGAGGAGGTTAAGGATAGAACCTAAGGACCTAAGAATAGGAGTTTGAACTAGTAGTATACAGAAGAGACAGTGGTAAAACAGGTTTGAGTTTAGAAAAAATCCATCATCACAGAGTTTAAAACACAGAATATGTAGGCGGAATTGCACTAAAAAGACAAATTGCCAAGATTTGCAAAGTTGTTCATGCTCAAATATATAGTTTTAATAAGGTTAAGTCAGAAAAAGACCTAATTACACTAAGTGTGCATGTTGATATTTTAGGACACACTTGTTTAATCGTAGAAGCATTTAGGCAAAGTGTTAAGGCAAACAGTCAGATCATCGCATGAATCCAGAGGGATGCAAAAA
>ML316027.1:0-13352 GCA_005239505.1 Nicotiana paniculata | reverse complement strand
CCTTAATTGATTTTTATACCTTATTTGTATATGACTGGTTCCTCACCTTATTGGTTTGCTTCATTGTGTGCTATTTAAACCCCTTCCTTGCTCTGATTTTAACCATGCTTTACAACCCCTTGAGAAACAACTTTTCAACCGAACAACTTTACTATTCTCGAACTCTCTGTTCTCACAAAACTTAAGCTCCCTCTTTACTCTCTTGTTCTGATTTCTGCTTATTTGGCCGGCTGCAAGCCAAGGGAAAATTCTCTGGATTCTAACTGCTATTACATTCTTGTTTTCTCTCTTCTCAACTGGTATGCCTTAACTCCTACGATTTTGTTCTCTATGCTTTATTTGATTAACCTATTTTAATCTTCAGCATGATTATGCTTGCTATGTGACCACATGATCCCACTTAGTGATATTGTTAAACTAAGTTATTTCAATGATGTGAGGTCTTTCCTGAGTGAGTTTAAGGTCTTTTGTGCTGAACTTTGTGAGATATTGCAAGCATGTAACTAGATATACTTTATGGCTTAATTCATATATCATGTCTGTTTAATTTAAGTGTTCTTGCTTTTGTGATTACTTCAAATACTAGTATGAATATATAGTCTAAACAAATGCCAATCTGCTTGAACTATGTGTTGAACATGGATTATGTTTGTTTCTTGGTGCAGTTCTGTTTCCAACCCTATAATTTGATTCAGTTTGCTTCTGAATATTAAGCTATTTTTAAAACCTGCCCCCCTCCCTTTACCTTTTATGCAATGGTTTTCCGAACTCCTACTCTTAGTTATTTAGGTTCCTACCACCCCCAATGTGAGCACTGTCTAAGGTCCTTGAGACTCCTCCGAACTCTAACACACTTGGGCTGGTCTTCCAATCTTTTTATGAACTATTTTCCTAAGTGTGGTTCTGGTGTGATCATTGTCCGGAGTCCCTGAAGCCCTTGGGAACTTTGACACACTAGAAACCTAATTTTATGTGCCATGGATGGACCACTATTATTCTCCAGAGTTGCTATGTTCGAAAGCCTGGTTCCCATGTTTATATTGGGCCTATGAAGGCTCCCTATAGTGTAATGGATATTGTTATGTAATTCATTCGATATTCTGGGTGGTAATAATTTCTGTANGGGGGGGGGGGGGGGGGGGGGGGGGGGTCCTTCTATCTTTGTTAAACTTGGGTAGAAATCCTCCCTATAGGTTTAATTATGTTGATCAAATCATGTGAGTGCTATTACTTGTCTAGAGATCCTGCCTATAGGATTTTCTGACTGTTTAATTCTGTATTTTTACGCTTGCATATTAGAGATCCTTTTTATAGACTTCTCGCATTAGAAATCTTGTTCATAGGATCCACATATATTTTTACCTCAGCGTGAATTAGTGACCATGTCTATAGGATTCTTTTTGAAATAATAACCTTTCCTTGGTAATCTGCTTAAATTTCTGCTCACATACAGTTGTAGATATCATGCCTATAGGGTGAAATCAATCTCAAACCTAGAAATCATGCCTATAGGATTTAAAATTAATAGATATCATGTCTATAGGAGTTTAAATCAATTCTGCAATTAGAAAGCATGTCTATAGGATCTAAAAGGGATAAAAACCTGTCTTTATGAGTTAAAATCAGTAGTTCACTTAGAAACCATGTTATAGGTCTATAATTAACAAACTCGTAGAAACCATGTCTATAGTGTTCTGTTAATCAGTTCTGAGTTCGACCAATTCTGATTATCACTTAGGCAAATCTATAGGGGTTGTTAATGATACTGGGCCTAAAATTGTGATATCTTGCTGCCCGGGAGTGCCCAGATTCATGCTTAATAAAATCAGTAGGTCTCGATGCTCGCCTTAATAAACTGCTTTTTATGTTCTATTTCTGCTCATATAGATATCCTGCCTATAGGACTCTAAAATTAACAAAGTTTTGTTGATTCAGTTGCGTGCATTTGTTGTTTATGTGTGGAGGTCAATGTGAGCCCTTATTTGTTTCCTTACATGAAAGTCCTACTTGTATTTTGTTTGTCGACTAGATTTATCATTTTTAAATAACATAGATCAGTCTAGAACCACCCTAAATAGAGGTCCTAATACCTCCAGGGCCATAGGTATGGGACGGGTAGTGCACACATAAGGAACGAGTTAGAAGCAATTAGAACGTTTAGGTAACAACTGAAAGATAGTAATTGGGTAGTAACGGAGATGATGACATGTGCGCTAATACTATGAGTAACACCCTAACTTGGGTAAGTTACAAAGTATTGCATGGAATGATCCTACAGGCTAAAAAACTTAGGACCCCTTTAATCCTGTTTAAAGTAATTTCTTTTTGTCCAAATTATTTTATTTTTCTTTTAGACTAATTTGCCTAATTAAGTTTGACCGGGACCCACCGTTGTGGACCTTGAGCGGTGCCTAACACCTTCCCCTCAAGGTAATTTGAGCCCTTACCCGATCTCTGGTGATGCAAACTAGCAATATGAGTTATCTGCTCTAGGTGCCTTAACGCACCTTAATCCGTTAGGTGGCGACTCTTCCAATCCCTTACTCAATCCCAAAAGAAAGTGTCCCAGAAATGTCGAAAACCAATTTCGCGAGAAAAAGGGGGCGCGACAGTTATTCCCATTGATCAATTGAAAGACTTCATTATGGGAACGATCAAAGATAAGTACGATGTTGTTGCCAAGTCTTCTCTCGCATATGCAAAGCCATACACTGTGATAATTGATAGTTTTAAGATGCCTGCAGGCTATCAACCCCCAAAATTTCAACAATTTGATGAAAAAGGACATCCAAAGCAACACATTGCTGAAACTTGTAATAATGTTGGAACCTATGGAGATTATCTTGTCAAGCAGTTTTTCCGTTCCTTAAAAGGAAATGCTTTTGATTGGTACACTGATCTCGAGGCTGGTTTCATCGATAACTGGGAGCAACTTGAACATAAATTTCTCAATCGGTTCTATAGCACAAGGTGAACCGTAAGCATGGTTGAACTTACAAACACACGTCAGTGGAAGGATGAACCAGTTGTGGATTTCATCAATCGATGGAGGAATGCAAGCCTCAACTGCGAAGATAGACTTAGTAAAGCTTCTGGAATAGAAATGTGTATCCAAGGAATGCATTGGGGACTTCGCTACATCCTACAGGGTATCAAGCCTAAGTCTTTTGAATAATTGGCTACACGGGCTCATGATATGGAGTTAAGCATGTCTTCAAGTAGAAATCAAGGGCCACCAGTTTATGAACCTCGCAAAGTGAAGGATAAACAAGAAATAAAGAAAGTAGGCAAGTTTTTGCCGAAGTTTGAGAGCAAGGAACCAATGAATGTCAATGCCTCTCCATTAAAATTCACTACAAAAATGAGTAAGAAGTAAAGTGTGAAGACAACATCCTTACAGGATAAAGTTGGACGAAAATTAACTCTAAAGGAAATGCAAGCGAAAGAATATCCATTCTTGGACTCTGATGTTCCTGCAATTTTTGAGGAACTCCTTGAGTTGAAACTCATTGAGTTACCTGAAATGAAGCGGCCAGAAGAAGCAGGAAGGACTAATGATCCAAATTATTGCAAGTACCATCGGTTGATTGGCCACCCTATTGAAAAGTGCTTTATCTTCAAGGAGAAAGTCATGGACTTGGCCACTGAAGGAAAAATCTTGCTAGAGGATGAGAAGGAAAATTCGAATCAAGTATGTGTCATTTTTGGTTCACATGATCCCGTTGTCCTTTGCAATTTTGTCGAAGTACATGAATGTGATGGTGTCCAAATTGCATCATCACCAAATATGGTTAAATTTGGTGACTTTGACCCTATCGATGTGAGCAAAACACTGCTTCTCCCTATAGTAAATGAAGTAATAGTGGATGAAAGATCTCAAGAGCAAAGTGAATCACATGATGATCAAAATAATGATGAAGGTTGGATTCTTGTGACTCGGCGGAGACGCTACAAGACAAATTCACAAAGGGAGTCAAATAAGCAATTGACTAGGGGGAAAATGGTTCAAAGAACCAAGAAGAAAATGATAAATAAGAATTGGAAGAAAATAAAAATGGAGGAGAATCGCTATCAAAGGCTACGTCGTCCAGTGATATTGGATGAATTTCTACCAAGCTGGTTAAACACGCAAGCTTCCTGTGAAAATATCAAGGCCTCATGTTGTAAGGTATAGGAAGAAGAGGCAAAGAAGGAAGAGGAATCATTGTTGCCACCTCCCTCGTCTGAAAAACTCACTGAGCTCTCTGAATAAGTGGACACTTGTGATGCAAAGATCACATTTACTAATGATGATCTTTTGCTCGGTGAAACATCCTATAATCGTCCGCTATTTATGGTTGGATTTGTGCGTGAGCAGAGAATAAGTAAAATTTTAATTGATGATGGATCTGGCGTCAATATTTTCCCAATTCGTACTGTCAAATAGCTTGGCATACCGATGGATGAACTACGTGAAAGTCGTTTAACGATTCAAGGGTTCAATAAAGGGGGGCAAAGAGCTATAGGGGCTATCAAATTAGAAATAAATATGGGAGATTTGCATTTGAGTGCATGGATGCACGTGACCGATACAAATAACTCATATAATATCTTGTTAGGAAGTCCATGGATACACAAGAACAAAGTGGTCTCTCCACCTACCATCAATGCTTGAAGTACTGTGAAGATAGGGTCGAAAAGAAGATAGTCGCTGATGATAAGCCCTTTACCGAGGCTGAATCATACTTTGCCGATGCGAAATTCTACTTAAAGAATTACGTCTAAAAGGAGGTTAAGGTTGATGACGTGATGTCGGCCAAAAGTGTTGCAAAGAAGGTTGATGTCACAACTATCAAGGCAAAAATTACAGTTGAAAAAAATCAGGTGCTTTATGATAGGAGCAAGATGAATAAGGAATCTTCAAGTAATAAAGCGACTCTTGTTCTTAGCTATGTCCCAAAGGCAAGGAAGGTTGAAGATCCTTCTTTTGAACTACAAGTTAATGGTTTGAAGAATGCTGGTACTACATATCAACGTGCCATGCAAAATATTTTTGATGACATGCTTCATAAAAACGTGGAGCGTTACGTCGACGGCTTGGTGGTAAAGTCAAGGAAGAAGGATGATCAATTGCAAGATTTGAGGATGGTATTTGAACGACTTCGGAGATACCAACTCAGAATGAATCCATTGAAGTGCGCCTTTGGAGTTACTTCTCGGAAGTTCCTCGATTTTATTGTTCGACATCGAGGTATCGAAATTGATCAAGCTAAGGTGGATTCTATCTTTAAAATGCCCGAGCCTACGGATATTCATGAATTAAAAAGCTTACAAGGTAAGTTGGAATATCTTAGAAGATTTATTTCGAATCTAGCTGGAAGATGCCAACCATTTAGTCGCCTTATGAAGAAAGGCGTTCCTTTTGAATATGACCAAGCTTGCAAAAATGCTTTTGAAAGCATCAAGTCTTATCTTCGAGGTAAGTAATTTCTTCATGTTTTTAAAGTTAAATACAAGTATATGCATGGAAATTGGTAGGATATAGGGGAATCTTAAAGAAACCTAGAAAATGGAAATTTAGATGTTTAGCCACAAATTTGAGCATGAAATGTAGAGTAAATTATATATTTGAACTAGTGAAGCTATGGGTAGATTATACCTTCAAGAAATTTCGGATTCCGGGCACGTGTGACCGAGGGCATTTTGGTAATTTCACTAAGCGGGGTTGGGAAATTATATAATTTGAAATTGTTACAAATATTAGAGTATGTTTTCATTGGTTTGCCATTATTTGGTTAGTTTTGGGGCGATGTGCGTCCGTTGGAGTCTTCGGAAGGGCTTGGAAGCCGATTATGAAATTTCGGAGCGAGGTAAGTCTCCTTTCTAACTTTGTGAGGGGGAATTATCCCCCTAGGTGAATTAATTAAGTATATGCTATTATCTTCAGTGTCTACGTATGCACGAGGTGACGGGAGCCTGTGCGTAGCTACTATTATGCCATGTCCGGGTAGTCTAGGACCTACTAGCATGCCTTATGTGTTGTACCTGCAATCCTTCCTGTAATACTAAACTACTAATATAATCACAATCGTAATTGAATATCTAAAGAAGACTAGAGTTCATTTTCTTAATCATCTAGAAAGAGAATTGATTCATCTGTGGATAATTGTGTACCTGGTAGGGTTGTATTATGGAATATCATTAAACTTGGCAAATAGTTTCAAAACAAAGATTTAAAAGCTATATTACATGTCCCTTTAAGAAGAATTTTACCACTTTCCTGAGAAAAATTGCTTCTTGATAAAACTACGCATTTATTATGTGGATATGTGTACATATGAGCACCTGCGTCGCAGGTATGATTCGCGAGCAGGCTAGCCTTATTATTTGTATGTATAACCGCGTCGCATGATCGATTCGCGAGCGGGGCAGATAGATGCATCTATGGTTCGAGCCGTTCGACCCTCGACAGTGCACAGTTTATTATTGTTGGTCCACGCCGTTCGACCCCGGCATTTCTTGCGCATGATATTTACTGCGTAGTTGCTATGATTTTTGCCTGATTACTGGTCTGAAATATTATATTGTCAATTGAAATGACAGAGATTTAGAGTTATTAAAAAGATTTTGGGAGAATTCATTCCTTCCCGTTGATTAATTGTTATTTGATTAAATCACTTATGTTGATTAATTGTTATTAATATGACGAAGACATAAAGTGTTAAACATGAATGGAGTTGAAAATATTTATTTCCGATTTTAATAAATTACCTATGATAATCATGCTTAGTGTCGCACTTAAATATTCTAAATTGACCTTTAGCAAGTGTCTAATTTGACCCCTCGTCACTACCTCTCTGAGGTTAGGCTGGCAACTTACTGAGTACACGTCGTTTTTGTACGCATGCTACACTTGATGCGCATTTTATTGCACAGGTACTTTCATAGCAATGTGGAGGATTCGGAGACTTAGGCGAGCTGCATCATCTGGAGGCGATCCGCAGCTGGCAGAGTCTCCCTCGTACTGTATTTATTTTATTTTAAATTTCCTTGTCCAATTTGTATTTCGGACAGGCTTTGTGGTGATTGTATAAATTCTTAGAGGTTGTTCATGTACTTGTGGCACCAGGTTCTGGGATGTGTTGGGATATATTTGCTAAAGTGTAATATTCAAATCATTATTTTACTTAACAGATTTTATTTGGTTAATATGTAATAAAGTGGAAGGAAACTTTCTTCATAAATGTTAAAACCTGAAATTTATTTCAATTAATTAATGATTGGCTTGCCTGACAATGATGTCTGGCGCCATCACGACCTTAGAAATTTTGGGTCGTGACACTATTTGTTCAGTGAGACTCAATGAGTACCTGATGCTTTCAATTCTATATTGATGTCTTCTTTGGAGACGATTATCGCTTGTGACGGTGATACCAAATTGAAACAACGATCATTTCTTGCTTTGTTGAGCCAGACTTTAACTTTTGCGATGGCTCATTTTGCATTATTTTTTTGTTACCTAATGTTGTGGTCCAACGTCAGTTACATTCTTTTTTTTGCACCTAAAGATTCACGATACTCACGTGATTAGAAATTATGTTTCATATTCATGGGTAGACATTTCGAATAAATCTATAGATTACCTACGAGGAAAATAAAATAGAAGTCCTTATTTTTTTATTTTCTTGCTAAAGATAGAGATATGAATTAAAGAATTGCACAAAGACAATCAAAGAAAACCTATCCAGTAAGACATAGAGAAATAATGGAAGACGTTTCTTTTTGTAGTTGAAGAAAGTGTGGAAAAAAAGATTACAAACTAGAAGGTATAGATATTGACGTAAATTGCATTAATTCGCAAAATTTTAACTAAATATGTAATTTGATTTAATTTTAAAGAAATAAGGTGGAAAAAATAACTAAAAAATTTCAATTACAACAAATTCTCAAACACTCGGAATTGATATATTTGTGGAGGTTATCAAAAACCTTTACAAAATAACCGACATAATAAGAAAAAATTTTGAGAAATTATGTTACGTATTCATGGGTAGACATTTCGTATAAATCTATAAATAAAAGACTACGAGGAAAATGAGATAGAAGTCTTTATTTATTTTTTTGCTAAAGATAGAGATATGAATTAAAGCATTGCACAAAGACGATCAAAGAAAACCTATCCAGTAAGACATAGAGAAATAATGGAAGACCTTTCTTTTTGTAGTTGAAGAAAGTGTGGAGAAAAAGATTACAAACTAGAAGGTATAGATATTGACGTAAATTGCATTAATTCACAAAATTTTAACTAAATATGTAATTTGATTTAATTTTAAGGAAATAAGGTGGAAATATAACTAAAAAATTTCATGAGTTAATAATCGTGAACTTGCACGAAAATTACAACAAATTCTCAAACACTCGGAATTGATATATTTGTGGAGGTTATCAAAAATCGCCATAATAAGAAAAATTTTGAGTAGGTCGGAACAAACGCCACGAATTGAATATATAGAGAGGGTCTTTTTAAGACCCCACACTTAAATCGCCATAACAAGAATTATTTTGTGGGGGTTAGCTCAAACGCCACAAAACAAACGTATAATAAGAGTTTTTTATGATCCCGTAAATAAGCCGTCCCAATTTACCAAATTTTTTGTAGTGTCGGCAGTAACTTTCTTGTTATTACTTCATGGCTTGACAAATTCACATGGGTGAGAAAAGGATGTTCATATAAAATAAGTGACGTGCCTATTCTTTTTGTTCGTTTGTGAAGGAATGAAACACGTAAATTTGCTAGTTCCCTCAAAAAACAAATACATGCTTTCTGCTTTTACAACAAATTACATTTGTAAAGAGGAATTCAAAAAAAAAGGTTGCCTTCTAACAGAGCTGCAATACCAGAACATACATTGCAAATTTTAAGATGCAAAAAAAAAAAAAAAATATATATATATATATATATATTGCAAGAGATATTCTTACTGGAGAAATTAAACTCAATCAATCTCATGTCAAGTATTGTTGAAGAGAACGTACCAATGGAGTCTTTATGGCATAATGAAGGAGGCATAATATATTTAGAAAAAGGGCCGGAATATTATCTGGAGGAAGATTAAGCTTCTTAAGTTTTTCTTTTTTCTTGAAATATGTTGGATTCAGATTCCAATGGAGTCTATTTATATAAGCATGGACACAGTAATATGACTCCTAACGATCTTCTAAATACCACTTTTTGAGTCCTAGTGCAAGAGGAAAGCTGCTCTGAGTGCACCATAATGTTAGAAGTGATACCCCAAAAAAATTCTAATTTGAATTTAAATTGGAGACGTACGAAAAGAAAAGGCTTTACAAGAATTGGATATTCGGATAAAGCCATGATTTTTGTCTTCTGATGAATTCAAGAGATGCTCAGAATATTCATGGGCGGCTCTACCATAAAGCAACTAAAGTAATAGACTATATATAAGTTTTAAAAAAGAGTTCCGTAAAGTGTAAATGCTTGATTTCTTTCTTTAACAAAAGTAGGGAAGAAGGATTTGTAACTGCTATGAAGGAAATTGCACTTAAAATGAATATCGAATCCGAATTTCATACGAAATATGTGATATATAGGAAGTAACAATTTGATGCAAATGTTGATAATGAAATCTCAAAATCTTTCGAAGAGTCCTTTAGAGTTGATTACTTTTATATATAATAGACAAGGCTATTTTTTCACTTCAAATAGATTTGAACAATTCGAAACATATGAAAATATTTTTGATTTTTTATTTGGCAGTAAAAACTAAGATCACGAGATGTTAGAAATTTGAAAAAATATTGCTATAATCTTGAATGTTCCTTAAAGCATAATAATCAATTTGATATTGTTGGTTTAGATTTATGTTCTGTATTAAAAGTATTAAGGAAAATAGTATAACTAGAAGATGACAGTTTAATTGATACACTAAGATTTAATTCTTTTCCAAATGCCTAAATTGCTTATGGAATATGTTCATAACTCATGTTACCGTTGCTTCAGCAGAAAGAAGTTTTTAAAATTAAAATTTATAAAATCTTACATAAGAACAACAATGTCACAAGAAATGTTAAATGGATAAGCTATATTGTCAATTGAGAAATACTTATTAGGAGTTATTGATTATAAGAAAATTATCAATAATTTTGTATCTAAAAAAAGCTAAAAAAATAGACTTCAAATAAATAAATAAAAAAGTTAAGGCATCTTATAAAATTCGGCTTTAGGCCACAAAATTAGTTGGATCGCCCCGGACAATATCCTTAAAATAGGGATGTAGGTTCACGTGGGAATGCAATAGGGAGGTTATTTCCTTAAAGAAAGGATACCATATTCTTTTCCAATTGGAAGACAAGGAAGTAACGTAATGCAACATGCTAAATATTCATAAATGAATTATTATATAATCTACTAATTGCTACTCAAACACCGGAGGCATGCTAGCATGTAGTATATCACCAAAATGCCGCGTGAAGCTACGTACAAAAAAAATGAAAGAGTGATCGTCACATGTACCCCAAGTCTAGTCTTAAAAAATATTTGACAAGCCTTGAAGTAAGGGGTATTTGTAAACATTTAAATTTTATTGGATTTAAATTCATAAATAATTTTGACCATACTAAATTCAAGACGTTAGTCCAAATAAATATTGCGGCTAATAAATTGGGTGAATTATTTAAATCTAAATATACATGTTGGGCTACTCCATTTAATCGGATTACAAATTAAATGATAAGCCCACTTTATTGGCCCAAGGTCCAAATCGCTATTAGCCCATCTTATAGCCCAGACTCATGCCACATGTCAAGTGATGTGACAATCCAAGTCAAAAGAACGAGCCAATAAAATCATGTCATGTGTCAAATGATGTGGTAATCCAAACCAAATAAGTGAGCCAATAAAATCGTGCCACGTGTCAAGAAAGATGGCAATCCAAGTCAAATTAACAACCAATAGAGTGGTGCCACGTGTCTAGATGGCATTGGTCAGTTCAAACGGACCAATCAAAACGCAGAGCCACAACACTCCCTACAACTATAAATAGAGGTCTTTATAAAGCCAAAGACACTAGAAGTGATAACAAGAAGCAATCAGAGAGCTCGTGATCAAACACCGCAGATTTCTCTACAAGCTACAAGTTCAAGCACTCAAGCTACAAGTTCAAGCTCAAGATCAAGAACGAAGCCAAATCAAATACCAAGGCGTTCAAGATTAAATTACTTGTTCGTGATCAAATCCAAATTCAAGTTCAAGAAGGAGATTCAAGATCAAGCTTTACAAGCCCTTGAATCAAATCAAAGTCAAGCTCATTAAGATATTTATATTCTTGAAGAATCAGAGGAATATTATAGAGATTGTAACACTTTATTTATGGAAAACCAAATACTATATTTGTGATGCAATTTTTTAATCTTGATTATTTATTTTTTTCAACGCGAAAATTTGTTATTACAAAGTTATTAACAGTTGAAGTGGTCTCTAAATCTTGTTAAAAAGAGGCGACCTCTTTGCTAGTTTCTAAAAGTTATATTACATCTTCTCTTAGAGAGACTAGATTGTGTCACCCTTAAATTGACCAAAGAGAGGAGTTGAAGCTGTTTCTACGGATATTTATGAATTGCACTTCAACAATACTACTGATACATGCATGCTCCAGCCCATTCAACATGTTCAAGCAATCATAGATTATGCCTGCAATTAGTGGTAGCAAAATAGATAAAAGAAAATAGGTATTTACTCATATTATTCATTAAAATATGGGATGGATAATAAAAACGGATCAAATATAGATAAGAATTATGTTATTCACTTAAAAAATGAATAATTAATGGATAACTAATGGGTTTAACTTTTACATTTGTAAAGCCTAAAATTATAGGTTCCTCTAGGACAGTACATAATTTGATAAATATCGAATTACCGTACCGAAAATACTTTGGTATTTGGTATTCGATATTTTGGTATTCGGTATGGTTTAAGTTTTTAAAAAAATTAGTATTAGGTATGGTGTTTAGTATTTTAAAAGGAAATACCGAAATACTGATGTCGTACCGAAATATATATTATATTACACAAAATACATATTATTAATTATAACATAAATATAAAAAATCTAAAATTTTATTTTCCTTTATTCTTTAAATTCATCAATTAACTCTAAGCAAGTAACAAGACATTTGTAATGATCAAATTTATTCCTTTATGTGCAATTTTCTCTCTCTAGGTTGATATTTGCTTGTTTTGGACAAATTTTTTGTTAACAAACGTTTTTTGTTTTGTACTTTAATTAAGAATATTACAGTTTATGGCTCTATGCACCGAATAAATCGAAGTTACCGAACCGAATAAACCTAAATCGAAAGGAGAAAAGCCGAAATACTGAATTTAATTAGGTACGGTATTAGTATAGCATTTTAAGAAACCGAATACCGAAAATATCGAACCGAAATGTCTATATACCGTACCGTACCGTATCGACCGACGAACACTCATTCCTCAAGTTTGGGAGACTAGGAATTTTCCCAAAAGTGGTCATATACAAGAAGCCGTGAATAATACAGATATCCATATTATCTGTCGATTAACCCTTTTTTATCCGTATTAAATATGAGTCAGACCTGATAATTTACCCGTTCCATATCCGTATGGGTCAGATATTAATTCCCGTATAACTTTTTGGCAAAGGTTGAAACTCTTTTTAAGTTTTTCCACAGCGATCTTATTCTTCTCAAATTATCACACTGTTCCTTCTTTTAGCTTACTGGGCTGCGTAACATCCTGTAAGCCCAATTCCAATAAAACATTACATAGGAAGAAATTCAAAAATTGCTAGATTTACAAGTGGTCATTCAAAAATAGTCACAGTTTTAAAAGTAATAGAAATTTAATCACTTTTTATGTTACAATAAATTTGAACGAAAATATTGTTCAAAATCCGAAAAATACTCCAGCATAATATACTAGAGTTCCAGTATAATATATTGGACTTCCAACATAATATACAGGAGTTCCAGTATAATATATCGGTCCAACATAATATGTTGGATGTTCATACACGGGTGCTCCAATCTCTACTATATTATGTTGAAACTTTTCGCGTGTTGGAGTTCCAGCATAATATACTGGAAGTTCATACACAGGTGCACCAATCTCCAGTATATTATGCTGGAACTTTCCGTGTTGCAGCAAAATAATGATTATTTTTCAATGACTTTGCAAATGCTGGTTATTTTTAAAGGAACTTTTACATACCTATACATTATTGAAAACTTTATTACCCTCCCGACTCAAGTTTCACTTTAATTACCTCATATATACAAAATTACCAATTATGTACATTTTTAGGATTTAAGGA
>MDKI01132756.1:0-42598 GCA_005239505.1 Nicotiana paniculata | reverse complement strand
GAACGAATTCTGAGCTTATTATATGGATAAAGAAGAAATCTTCAGGCGTGATCAAGCTAATGTGCTTGACTGGGTTGTGGTAGCACGGGCGGGTGCTCGAGGCGTTAAGCAGTGACTTCAGGTAACTCCAGAGCAGTTCTTAGCACGTCAGAGGACGAACGTTGGTTTAAGTGAGGGAGAATGTAAAGACCCGACCGGTCATTTTGAGCTCTAGCGCGTCGTTCATCGGTTTGAAGTCATGAGCAACTTCGTTTCAGGTATTATGACCCGTAGGTGTGGTCGGAATTGAATTCTAGGAAGTTTGGAATTGATTTGGAAAGAAAATTCTCATTTTAGAAGCCTTAAGTTGGAGAAATCAACTAAGATTGGAAATTTGAGTAAACGACCTCCGAATCAGGATTTGAAGGTTCCAGCAGGTTCGTATGATGATTTAGGACTTGGATGTATGTCCGGCTCGGGGTTTGGATAACTCGGGAGCGCTTCAGCGTATATTGTGGAAGTTAGAATTATAGAAGGATTTCATGAATTTGGGGTTGAAGTGCATATCAGTGAGGTTGATGTCCATTTGGGATTCCGAGTATGGGAATAGCTCCGTATGGTGATTTTTGAATTGGGAGCGCGATCGAAAGTGAATTTGGATGTCTGTAGGTCATTTTGGGGTCATTTGGATAAAGATAGAAATTTGAAGGTTTTTGAGAAATTCGACGGGGAATGGAAGTTTTGATATCGAAATCGGAATGCGATCCCAGAAGTTGGAGAAGGTCCGTAATATTGATTATGACTTGTGTAAACAATTTGAGGTCAATCGGGCGTGATTTGATAGGTTTCGGCATCAGATGTAGAAGTTTGGAATTTCAAGTTCTTAAGGATTTGAATTGGAGAGTGATTCGTCGTTTCAATGTTGTTTTATTTGATTTGAGGCTTTGAGCAAGTCCGTGTTATGTTTTGGGATAGGTTGGTATGATTGGAAGGGGTCCCGGGGGCCTCGGGTGGATTCCGGGTAGTTAATGGATCAAAGTTGAAGTTGGAAAAAAGGGCTGAAGCTAGCTGTCATTTGGTGTCATCGCACTTACGATACTTTGACAGCAGGTGTGGAGCCGCAGGTGCGAGATTTGGGGTTGGAGCTGAGGGGACCGCAGGTGCGGGAGTTTAGTCGCACCTGCGGATGCGTAGGTGCGAAGTATGGACCACAGAAGCAAGAATTGCTGGGTTGAGTGAGAGCCGCGCCTGCGATGGAATTTCCGCAGGTGCGGAGCTGCAGGAATGGCTATTGGACCGCAGGTGCGAAAGGAGGCCTGACAGAATGTTTAAAGACGAGGTTTTGTCATTTCTCACCCATTTTGCTTATGCTATGGACGATTTTGGAGAGATTTTCAAGGGAGATTCCATCATGGATCAGAGATAAGTTGTTTCTACTCGTTTCTAAGGTTAAATACAAGATTGATGCATAATTTGATATGGGAAATTGTGGGAAAATTGGGGTTTTTGACGAAAACCCTAGGAGATGTAAATTTGAAATTTAGCCACGAATTTGAGTATGGAATGTAGAGTAAATTGCATGATTGAACTAGTAGAGCTATGGGTAGCATGTATCTTCAAGAATTTCAGATATCTGGGCCCGTGGGCCGGAGGGAATTTTGGTCATTTCTCCGAACGGGGTTGGGAAAGTATATAATCTGAATTTGTTGTGAGTATTAGGATGAATTTTCATTGCTTTGCCATTATGTGGTTGTTTTGGAGCGTTGTGCGTCTGTTTCAGTCATCGGAAGGGCTTGGAAGTCGGTGTTGGAATTTCGGAAGGACGTAAGTCTCCTTTCTAACTTTGTGAGGAGGAATTGTCCCCCTAGTTGAATTAATTAAGTATGCACGAGGTGACGGGAGTCTGTGTGTAGATACTACTATGCCATGTCCGGATAGCCTAGGACACACTAGCATGCCCTACTTGTTGTACCTATGATTTTGTTTGTGATGTTAGATTGCTAATATAATTGAAATTGTAATTTAATGACTAAGGAAGATTTGAGTTTATTTTATAAATCATAAAAAAAAAGAGAATTTATTTCCTTCGCGGGCAATTGTATTTCCGAATAAGGTAGTGTTATTAAACGTGATATAAAACTCGGCAAGTGAATTTCGAAAAAGGGATTTAAATACTATTTGTGGTTTTTAAAAGAGAAACCGGTCATTTACTTGAGTATTTGTGTTCCCGACGTATTCGGGGTGGATTGTTGTTTGTGCATGTCTGTATGTGACCGCTTAGAAATTTATATTCCGCGATCGGAGTGTTATTTCCCCTACTCTCATGGGAGCGGGCCGTACGCCACGGCGGGTTTAGAATGCACTTTTGGTACGGTTCATTCGATCCTCGGCAGTGCATAGATATGACTATTATATTGAGAGGTGCACTTTTGGTACGGGCCGTTCAGTCCTCGGCAGTGCATAGAGAGGATTATTATATTGAGAGATGCACTTTTGGTACGGGCCTTACATACATGTTGATCTACTGCCTTTACATGCTTATCGTGTTAATTTTACACGGTTAAATAAACTGTTGGCCCTTAGTGAGTGTCTAATTCGACCTCTCGTCACTACCTCTCTGAGGTTAGGCGGGTGACTTACTGAGCACACATTGTTTTTGTACTCATGCTACACTTGCTGTGCATTTTATTGCACATGTACTTTCATTGCAATGTGGTGGATTGGGAGACTTAGGCGAGCTGTATCATCTAGAGGCGATCCGCAGCCGACAGAGTCTCCTTCGTACTGTATCTCTTTCAGTTTATATTTCTTTGTCCAATTGTATTTCAGACAGTCTTTATAATGATTGTTGAATTCGTAGAAATTGCTCATGTACTTGTGACACCGGGTTCTGGGATATGTATTGGGATATAATTTCTTAAATGTAATCTTTAAACCATGGTTTTAATTAACATACTTTTATTTGGTTATTATGTACTGAAGGGAAAGGAAGTGTTTTTATAAATGTTTTAAAATGAAAGGTTATTTCAATTAATTATGGTTTTGGCTTGCCTGACCTTGATGTCCGGCGCCATCACGACCTGAGGGATTTTGGGTCGTGACACTCATATTACACAAAATTGGCATTCTGGGAAGGATCGGTAAGACTCCACCTCATTCGGAGTGCAACCAAGTCTATGAGTCATCGTGTCAGAGTTTTACTACAGACTTATGGGTAGGCCAGTACCCTGTCCCATTTGATGTCATTAAATCTTAGAGGCTTTGTAGACAGATGTTCAGTTTGTACAGTATGTCAGAGGACTTAACAGACCATATGTATTCATGTTTTATAAACGATAGTTTATTGATACAATGTTTCCCACTTACAAGTTGTACATTATGAGTTCTGGCCATGTTGGCCAATGATAGTCACAAAGAAAATAAATGAGTTACAGAGTGGTTCGCTCCGGCCAATGCGGCACCGGGTGCCAGCCAAGTCCCCAGGTTCGGGGCGTGACAAAGTGGTATCAGAGCGATTCGTGTCCTAGGGAGTCTACAAAGCCGTGCCTAGTAGCGTCTCACTTATGGGTGTGTTGTGCGCCACATTTATAAGTAAGAGGCTATAGGGCATTTAGGAACTGTTTCCCTTCTTTTGTTTCCAGATTGTGCCATAGAGCTGAGTCGTAAGAAGTCAGTATGAAGTTTTTGCCAGATTTTGTATGCACCAGAGGTATATGTATTATAGTAGAGCTTTAAGGCATAATTTCTACCTACGTTGAAGGGAGTTTGTGAAAGAAACAGAAGATACGATGCGAGGTTGTAAAGTAAGTAACGTTAAAGGTGAAGAAGATACGAGATACTCAAGTAGAAAAGGTTGTTAATAGTCGATACTTTGGATATAGTTTTTGTTTTAGTTTAGTTAACAGATGAGACCCCAGTTAAAATTTTGAAAACCTGTAAGATTTAACATTTGAGGACGAATGTTCAAAGGGGGGAAGGAAGTTACACCCTGTAAGTTTAACAACCTTGATATCGTTATATATATATATATATATATATATTTGATATGGTATTTTGAGTGGAATATTTTTGTAAAAAAAAAATGGTTTCAAAAATATAATTATTAATATTACTACTTTGGAATATGTTTTAATTTATACACATAATATGAGAAACGTCTATGAGATTTTTTTTATTGTAAAGATATGAATTTTTTTTTCACAAGAAAAGAAGGTTATCTTTTATCATTTTAAAAATTAAGTGTATAAAAATTTATACTCTTTTTATGAGCTTAGGAAAATTAGAAGTTAAGAAAATATGTGCTTTTTTTTTAACATGTATGTTTTAATGAAACAATAGTGTATGTATTTATTTTATAGGGTAGCACATGACCATGATAGTAAGTTGTATAAAGTGTGTTAAAAATATATATAATTGTAAGTAATTTAAAATAATTTTTAATTATGCAGATAATTACTTAATTAACGGATAGCGGAACATTACTTGATTAATTATTAATTAATATAATTGGGTAAGGTTAATAATCTCCCCCCACACGTGGCATCCCCCCTTGTAGCTTAAGATGACTCTTAAGTCATTTATCTAGGTGGCAAGACTAAAGATTTAAATTGGACAAGTCTTATAGCCCAAGTCCTACATCATTTTAGAAAGAGAATCATATATGTCTTAAGAACCTAAGAATCACATATTTGTTCATATACCATATAACGTGAAAAATTTTAAGGATTTGGCAAGAATTGAAATAGTTGTAAGTTTCTGCATGATAGATTTGGCAAGGGAAATACTCCTAGCAACGTTGAGTATTTTGATGAGATTTTGCGTGTAAAAGCTTTACAGCAACAACAAGGATTTTGCAACTATAAAGGAGTACGGTGCAATCATTTTCAAGAATATCATACGGATTTACCCTACTCCAGGTATGTTAAGGCCATCCCTTCTTTCTTTTGGCATGGTCCAAATTTTACTGAAGAAACGAGCAAACACACAGTTTTCATAAATTACTCTATTCATAGGAATACTAGGGGTGTCTATATTCTTGATTTACCATGTGAATTATTATTATCTTCTGTTAATGGTTCCAAAAAAAATACGTATTTGATAATGTTCATCCGAAAGGCATATTGATTTTTATGGCATCCTGAGAAAACCTTATTAACGTATTTCTTATGCATTTCATGCATTTATACATGTACATTGACCCATGACTCAGATGGCGTTATATACGCATATATATGTATGTATATATATGTATATGGGATATGGGAAATGTTATGGCGTTATATACGCACCACCACCTGATCAGCTGGTATACATTGATGATTTGCCCATAGTGGCCGAGATGATATGATGGGATGCCCTCAGAGTCTTAATGATGTTATATACGTACAGACCGATTGCATTACATGACATTTGTACGCATAGGTATGACATTATAAATATTTCATGATTTACAAAGCTATCCAGAATTACAAGTTGATTATATGTGTCTTTAATTAATGTTGACATATTATTACGTTTCAGTTCTGCTTTACATACTTAGTACATTATTCGTACTGACATCCTTTTGTTGGGGATGCTGCATTCATGCCTTCAGGTATATATAATCAGTTTGACGAGACCTCATAGTAGACGAGATTGGCATTCAGCGAAGTATCGGTAAGACTCCACCTCATTCGAAGTGCAACCAAGTCTATGAGTCATCGTGTCAGAGTTTTACTATAGACTTATGGGTAGGCCAGTACCCTGTCCCATTTGATGTCAGTAAATCTTAGAGGCTTTGTAGACATATATTTAGTTTGTACAGTATGTCAGAGGCCTTAACGGCCCATATATATTCATGTTTTACGAACGATCGGTTATTTATACAGTGTTGCCCACTTACAAGTTGTACATTACGAGTTCCGGCCATGTTGGCCCATGATAGTCACAAAGAAAATAAATGAGTTACAGAGTGTTTCGCTCGGGCCAATGCGGCACCAGGTGCCAGCCACGCCTCCCCAGGTTCGGGGCGTGACAATTATGTGATTATTGGCTAGCCTAGTTCCACGATAGGCGCAATCATGGCCGGTTTAGTATTTGGGGTCGTGACAAGTTGGTATCAGAGCCTAGGTTACATAGCACTCAACGGTTATGAGCAGGTTTAGTAGAATCTTGCGGATCGGTACAGAGACATCTGTACTTATCTTCGAGAGGCTGCGGAACCCTTAGGAACAATCTCATTTTTCTTGACTTTTGTCGTTCCATTTTGTTGATTCTGGAAATCTAAACTTCTGTTGTTTCCTTCTCTCACAGATGGTGAGCACTCGCGGTACCGAGCAGGATGATCAGCCACCAGCTAGACCAGCGAGAGGTCCGGGTCGCGGTCGAGGTCGTGGTAGAGGTAGGAGCCAGTCCGTGCAGCAGCTAGGGCAGTATTAGTTGATCCCCCTACTGTTCAGGGTCAGATTCCCGCCACAGATACTGTAGCGGGACAGGCTCAGGTACCGGCAGTGCCTATTGTTATTCCAGGTCTTCAGGAGACCTTGGCTCAGATCTTGACGGTGTGTATCACCCTTGCTCAGGCAGTTGCCGCTACTACTCAGGCCGGGGGAGGCAGTCAGACTCCAGTTTCCCAAACAACTGAGCAGGCTAGCAGACACCAAGAGCGGTTCCAGCCCAGTCGGTTGCGCCAGCTCGGGACTTCATGGTTCCGGCTATGCCAGAGGACGAGCAACGTAGACTGCAGAGGTTTAGTAGACTACAGCCCCCGACGTTCAGTGGTGCTGAGGGCGAGGATGCCCAGGATTTTCTGGATAAGTGTCAGAGGATACTGTGTACTGCTGGGATTTTCGAGACCAATGGGGTCTCATTTGTTACATTTCAATTTTCTGGTGCTGATTTTACTTGGTGGGAGTATTTTGAGAGGCGTAGGCCTGTTGGTTCAACATCCCTCACCTGGCAGCAGTTCTCCACTATCTTTTTGGAGAAGTATGCACCCCAATAACACAAGGAGGAGCAACCCAGGATTTTTTAGCAGCTGCGTTAGGGAGAGCTATCAGTGATGTAGTATGAGATACGGTTTTCGGAGTTGGCTCGTCATGCTACCGAATTGGTCCCTACTGATAGGGAGAGGGTTAGGAGGTTTTTGGATGGCCTCACTTATCAGCTCCGCCTATTTATGACCCAGAAGAGAGTATCAGAGGGTACATTCGAGCAAGTTGTTGACATTGCTCGAGATATTGAGTCGGTTCGCTGCCAGGAGTGGGAGGAGAGGGAGGCCAAAAGGCCTCGTGGATCGGGCAGTTCTAGTGGTGCTCCTTCCATGGGCAGTTTCAGCATGGTAGGGGCTCTTCATTCAGGCCTCCTCGGTCAGGCCTCCCAGCCCATAGTGGTGCATCTTCGGGGCATGGTCCCTGTGGTTCTCAGTCAGGCTGTACTTCATTCAGTTCCCTCCCAGCTTAGAGTGCAGCTCGAGCACCACCAGTTCAGAGTTCTTCTATGCATGAGTCTTCCACTGGCCATTCTGGTGCCAGGGGTTTCTATCGGTCCCCGCCTCCAGCTCCAGCGAGTTGTTTTGAGTGTGGCGAGTTTGGGCACATGTGGAGGCAGTGTCCCCGTCGTCCCGGTGGTTCTTCTCAGCAGAGGGGCCAACCCTCGACTTCAGCCGCAATTACTTCGCCACCTACCCAGGCAACCATGGGTGCTAGTCAGTCAGCTAGAGGTCGCCCTAGAAGGGGAGGTCGAGCAGGTGGAGGTCAGGCCCGTATGTATGCATTTCCAGCCAGGCCAGATGCTATGGCCTCCGATGCAGTGATCGCAAGTACTATCTCAGTGTGTTGCCAAGATGTTTTGGCTTTATTTGACCCTGATTCTACATATTCCTATGTTTCTTCGTATTTTGCCCATTTTCTAGATATGCCCCGTGAGTCTTTAGTTACCTCTGTTCATGTGTCGACTCCGGTGGGCGATACTGTTGTTGTGGACCGTATTTATCGGTCGTGTATGGTATCTATTGGGGTTCTGGAGACTCGAGTGGACCTACTATTACTTAGCATGATCGATTTTGATGTGATATTGGGCATGGATTGGTTGTCTCTGTGTCATGCGGTTCTTGATTGTCACGCTAAGACCGTGACCTTAGCTATGCCAGGAAGTCCGAGGGTTGAGTGGAGAAGTTCTTGTGAGTATATGCCTATTAAGGTGATTTCCTACTTGAAGGCTCAGCGTATGGTTGAGAAGGGGTGTTAATCTTATCTGGCTTTTGTGAGGGATGTCAGTGGTGAGACTCTCGCTATTGATTTAGTTCCTATGGTCTGTGACTTCCCGGATGTATTTCTTGCAGACCTGTCAGGCATGCCACCTGACAGGGACATTGATTTTGGGTATTGACCTGGTGCCAGGCACTCAGCCTATTTTTATTCCACCTTATCGTATGGAACCAACGGAGCTAAAGGAATTAAAGGAGAAGCTTCAGGAAATCCTAGATATGGGGTTCATTCGGCCTAGTGTGTCACCTTGGGGTGCACCAGTGTTGTTCGTGAAGAAGAAGGATGGTTCTATGCGGATGTGTATTGATTACAGGCAGCTGAACATAGTTACGATGAAGAATCGGTATTCCTTGCCTCGTATAGATGACTTGTTTGATCAGTTGTAGGGTGCCAGGGTATTTTCCAAGATTGACTTGCGTTCCGAGTATCATTAGTTGAAGATTAGGGGGCCAGACATTCTGAAGACTGCTTTCAGGACTAGGTATGGTCATTATGAGTTTCTGGTTATGTCATTTGGGCTGACCAATGCCCCAACACCCTTTATGCACTTGATGCGCAGTGTATTCCGGCCTTATCTGGATTCTTTCGTTATCGTGTTTATTGATGATATCGTGGTGTATTCTCGATCTCGGGAGGATCATGAGCAGCATTTGAGAGTGGTGCTTCAAACCTTGAGGGGGAAGAGATTGTATGCAAAATTTTCGAAGTGTGAGTTCTGGCTTGATTCGGTAGCATTCTTGGGGCACGTGGTGTCCAGTGAGGGTATTAACGTTGATCCGAAGAAGGTAGAGGCAGTGCAAAGCTAGCCTAGACCATCATCAGCTACTGAGATTCGTAGTTTCCTTGGTTTGGTAGGGTACTACAGCCGATTCATAGAGGGGTTTTTATCTATTGCAACACCTATGACCAGGCTGACCCCGAAGGGTGCTCAATTCAGATGGACTGAGGAGTGTGAGGAGAGCTTCAAAAGCTCAATTCAGCTTTGACTACAACTCCGGTATTGATTTTGCCTACGGGTTCAGGTTCTTTTACAGTTTACTGTCATGCCTCGAGAGTTGTCCTTGGAGCGTTTTTGATGCACGACAATAGGGTGATTGCCTATGCGTCCAGGCAATTGAAGGTGCATGAGAAGAATTATTCAGTGCACGATCTTGAGCTAGTAGCTATTGTTCACGCACGCCTTGAAGATTTGGCGTCATTATTTATACAGAGTGCATTGTGAGATTTTCACTGATCCCCGTAGTTTTCAGATCTGCTTAAGAAGAAGGATCTGAATTTGCGTCAGAGGAGGTGGTTAGAGCTTCTCAAGGATTATGACCTCACTATTTTATATCATCCGGGGAAGGCCAATGTAGTGGCCGATGCCCTGAGTCGCATAGCAGAGAGTTTGGGGAGTCTAGCCTACCTTTTAGTAGCAGAGCGGCCATTAGCACTTGATGTTCAGGCTTTAGCCGGTCAGTTGGTGATATTGGATCTATCAACGCCTCCGCGGGTATTGGCTTGTGTAGCCTCCAGGTCTTCTCTTTATGATCAGATTAGAGCACGCCAATATGATGATCTGCACTTGCTCGTTCTTCAGAACAGGGTCCATCGCGGTGATGCCTGGGATGTGGTTATTGGTGATGATTGGGTCATTGGGATGCATGGCCGGAGTTGCGTGCCCAATGTAGATGGGCTTCGAGATTTGATTCTAGCTGAGGCCCATAGTTCGCGGTATTCCATCCATCTGGGTGCCGCAAAGATGTATCAGGATCTGCGACAACATTATTGGTGGAGGCGGATGAAGAAAGATATTGTTGAGTTTGTGGCTCAGTGTCTCAACTGTCAGAAGGTCAAGTATGAGCACCAGAGACCAGGTGGATTGCTTCAGATATTTGATATTCCGGAGTTGAAGTGGGATCGTATCACCATGGACTTCGTAGTTGGGATCCCACAGACTTCGAGGAGGTTTGATGCTATATGGGTAATTCTTGATTGGCTGACCAAGTCCGCGCACTTCATTCCTGTCGGTACTACTTATTCTTCGGAGCTTTTAGCTTAGATTTATATCAGTGAGATTGTCTGATTGCATGGGGTTCCAGTTTCTATCATTTCTGACATAGAGACTCGGTTCTGGAGAGCCGTACAGAGGGAGTTGGGTACTTAGGTCAAGTTGAGCACAACGTTTCATCCTTAGACCGATGGGAAGTTGAAGCGTACTATTCATATTTTGGAGGATATGTTGCGTGCCTGTGTCATTGATTTTAGGGGTTCGTGGGACCATATTCTGCCACTCGCAGAGTTTGCATATATAACAGTTATCAATCGAGTATCCAGATGGCTCCGTATGAGGCTTTATATGGTAGGAGGTGCAGATCTCCGGTTGGTTGGTTTGAGTCGGGCGAGGCTAGGCTATTTGGCACAGACCTGGTTCAGGATGCGTTGGGTAAGGCAAAGTTGATTCGGGAGTGGCTTCGCACGGTGTAGTCTAGGCAGAAGAGATATGCGGACGGAAGGTTCGGGATGTGTCTTTTATGGTTGGGGAGAAGGTGTTGCTGAAGGTGTCACCCACGAAGGGTGTTATGAGGTTCGGGAAGAGGGTAAAGTTGAGTCCCAGGTTCATTGGGCCATTTGAGGTGCTTTAGAGGATTGGGGAGGTGGCTTATAGACTTGCCTTGCTTCCTAGCTTATCGAGTATTCATCCGGTGTTCCATGTATATTGGTAACCCGACTCATGTTTTGGACTTCAGCACAGTTCAGCTCGAGGGTGATATGTCATATGAGCTTGAGCCAGTGGCTATTTTGGGTCATCCAGTCAGAAAGCTAAGGTCTAAGTATATAGGTGCAGTGAAGGTTCAGTAGAGGGGTCAGCCAGTGGAGGATGCCACACGGGAGACCGAGCGGGAGATGCGGAGCCGATATCCTCACTTATTCGAGACTCTAGGTATGTTTCTAGACTCGTTCGAGGACGAACATTTGTTTAAGAGAGGGAGGATGTAACGACCCGACCGGGTCGTTTCGTGAGATTATCCCCGTTTCCCTCATTTCTGCTTTATCATATGTTTCTTAGCCTATTTATGTTTTTTTAGGTCGGTTGGTTCAGATTCGGAGTGGTCGTGGTGAGAATTGAGACACTTAGTCTCTTAAATTAGCTTAATAATTGAAAAGGTCAACTGAGAGGTGACTTATTGGTAAATGACCTCGGAATGCGGATTTTATGGCTCGGATAGCACGTTAGGTTTTGGGACTTAAGAGTGTGTTCGGAATGAAGTTTTGATGTCCGGTGTAGCATTAGGCTTGAATTGGCGAAAGTTAGTTTTTGGCGATTTCCGGTCAGCAGTGGAAAGTAGGCTATCGAGGTTAGAATGGAGCAGGTTCGTAATGTAATTTTGGATATGTGTGAAAAATTTCAGGTCAATCGGATGTTATTTGGTTTGTTTAGGCATCATTGGCGAAATTTAGAAGTTTCAAAGTTCATAGGCTTGAATTTGATGTAATTTTGGTGTTTTCGTGTTGTTTTTGGTGTTTCTAAGGCTCGACTAAGTTTGAATGACGTTATGGGGTGTGTTGTTAGGATTAGTTGAGGTTCCTGGGGCCTCGGGTGTATTTCAGATGCTCAAACGGGCACTTTTTGGCCTTAAGAAGTCTTCTATTTTCTGGTGTTTTAGCAGCAGTGATTTCTTCACTGCGATCGCGTGGGCTCATCCGCGATCCCATAGAGTAAAAGAGTGTGACGGGCATTTTGTTCTATGCGATCGCGTGGTTAGGATTGCGATCGCATAGGTTGAGCGGGTGAAGCAGTGCGATCGCGTGGGCAGTGGTGCGATTGCATAGAGGTTCTGAGGCGCGTGTGTGGGATGGTCTTTTGTTCTATGCGATCGCGTGTGTTGGTGTGCAATAGCGTAGAGTGGTCTGGGGTATGCATCACGATCGCATGGCTAGAGTCGCGATCGCACTGAAGGGATTTTTAAGTGCTGGGCAGAATGTTTTAAAGGCCTTATTTTCGAGATTTGCTCATTTTTCCTCCATTATTGAACGAGTTGAGATCTATTTGAGTGGGTTTGAAGAAGAAATCAAAGGATCTCACTTGGAGGTAAGGTTTCCAACTTCATAACTCGTTTCTATATCATTTTCTAAGCAATTTAACCGGAAAATCGTTGAAATTAAACCCAAATTTGAGGAAGATAAGTGCATGGAATTTGAAGGATTTGAGTGGGCAATTGTGGTATGATTTTAGTTTTCTAGGTATTTATGGAATCGTGGGAGGACGAGGATTCTAGTGACAGTGAGGTTGCCCGAGGGGATGATACTAAGTGGTTGTGAGGTGCTAAGTGATGTTCTTCCCGAGGCGCGATTTATGATTCATGTTTTTCCCGAGGAGCTACTTATGATTTATTTCATTTTACACTAAATCCTTCGGTTATTTTTATTCTGAAATTGTTGGAAAACACATTTTTCAAAGGATTTTTCTGAAGTTGGTTTTAAGGCATGATGATTTCATATATCTATGTATATACTGTTGGAAAGAAAGGTTGTGCATATTGTGAATTGATGATATTGATTTTTATGTGTTTCTTGCGGCTTGACTTGATTTATTTTCATTACTACTGAGTTGGCGTACTCACATTACTCCCTGCACCCCTGTGTGCAGATACAAGTGCTGATACGTTAGCCATCTATTCCGTGCGGAGCCGGAGTTCGGGACATAGAGGTAGTTGTTCAGAGTCCGCAGCATCTTTGTTTTCCCTTCTTTTGTTGTATCTAGTTATTTGCTCAGAGGTTTTGTAATATAATAGTAGACTTGTTGGTATATTTCTTAGATGCTCATGACATGTTGACTCCAAATTTTGGGGATGGTTTAGACTATTTAGCGGTTATTTTGCCTAATGGATTCAGTAATTCTATATGCTTTATGAAATGTTTGAAAATGGTTGGGATTTGGGAAAGAAACTGTAATTATGTGATTGTTGGCGGCTAGCCTAGTTCCACGATAAGCGCCATCACGGCCGGTTTAGGATTTGGGGTTGTGAAAATTATGATAAAGTTTGTTGATTTTACTGACTATTAAAAATTGAAATACATATTTTTAATATGTATGCAACCGTATTTACATGTCATATACTGTCACTAGCATATGGTGTTATTGATTCACAGAACGATGCTGCTTGGTCGTGGTTCGTTGTGCAATTCAAGGAAGCATATAGTGAGAGGGAAAACATGCATCGTTTCAGATAAGAATGAGAGCATCATCAAATTCGTATCGAGAGTGTATCCAATTGTACCACATTTTGCTTGTATATGGCATCTATGGAACAACGTATATAAGAAATTCAAAAAGAGTTATTCAAAGTTGAGCGAGATATACTTCTCGATGGCAAAATTATACACACAGGTTGAATTTGATAGTCTATTGGAGAAGGTGGAGAAGGTAGATATTAGGGTGAAATAATACTTGGAATTAGGTGGATACGAAAAGTAGGCTAGGTTGTATGCACCTGTTAACAAGGGATGGACCATGACGTCAAATATTGCCGAGTCAATCAATGTCGCACTTGTGTCAGCAAGAGAATTGCCAATATACGACTTCCTTGAAGAAGTTAGGAAGATGTTTGGACGTTGGAATTGCAGCAATCGAAAAGAAGCTTCACACACGTACACAGCGCTTGGAAAAAAATACCAGAAGATGCTTACTCTAAATGAGACAATGTCTACACGTATGACTGCAAGTTTCTTTTATAAAAAGTCATTGTATCATGTATTTAGCCCTGGTACAAGGTGTATTTATTTCTCATACAATTTCTACTATTCAAATATAGAATGCTCATTGTATTATAGCAGTTGTGCATGCTTTCTGTTTTATGAAATGTTTAAAAAAATTGATATCACTGTATTCATCAGTTAAAACGTCATCATCTTTAATATTCTGCTAGCCTTAATATTATGATAGCTTTATGTTTGTATTTCATTGTATTTTATACATACATATTTGTTTGAATTCAATATAGATGATAATCCTGAAAGATAAATAAAAGTTTACTGCTGTATATTTAAACAACAACATACCCAGCAATATCCTACTAGTGGGGTCTGGGGAGAGTAGAGTGTACGCAGACCTTACCCCTACCCTGAAAAGGGTAGAGAGGCTGTTTTCGGGAGACTCTCGGCACAATAGGAGAGACAATAATATCATAAAAGAAATAAGAGAAAAAGCATGTAACAACAAAAAGATGTCAGAAAGAAAATAACAACAACGAATAAGTGAAAGGACAATAACACAAAACTATGCAAAACAACAATGTGAACACAACATATACCGCTAAAAAACCTAATAAAACTCTATCAGACTACCCAGTACAAAGAGAGAAGAACTCTCAACTACCCCTTAGCCTACCACCCCAATGCTCGACCTCCACATGTTCCTTTAAAGATCTATGTCCTCGGAAATCTGAAGTCGCGCCATGTCCTGCCTGATCACCTCGCCCCAATAATTCTTAGGCCGCCCTCTGCCTCTTCTCATACCTGCCAAAGTCAACCGCTCACAGCTCCTAACCGGTGCATCTAGGCTTCTCCTCCGCACGTGTCCGAACCATCTAACCGCGCTTCCCGTATCTTGTCGTCCACGGGAGCCACACCCACCTCTCCCGAATATCTTCATTCCGAATCTTATCTAACCTAGTGTACCCATATATCCATCTCAACATCCTCATTTCTACTACCTTCATCTTATGGATATGTGAATTCTTGACTGGCCAACATTCAGCTCCATACAACATGGTCGGTCTAACCACCGCTCTATAGAACTTACCTTTGACTTTCGGTGGCACATACTTGTCACATAGGACTCCAGACGCTAACCTCCATTTCATCCACCCCACCCCAATACGGTGTGTAACATCCCCTTCGATCTCCCCATCTCCCAGGATAATTGACCTTAAGTACTTAAAACTTTCTCTCTTGAGGATGACCTTTTAGTCAAGCCTAACTTCCACATCCGCTTCCCCCGTCACGTCACTGAACTTACATTCTACATATTCCGTCTTCGTCCTACTCAACTTGAAACCTTTAGACTCCAGGGCCTGCCTCCAAACCTCCAGTCTCCCATTAACATCGCCTCGCGTCTCATCAATTAGAACTATAGAATCAGTGAACAACATACACCATGGCACCTCTCCTTGGATATGGTGTGCCAGTTCGTCCATCGCCAGAGCAAATAAGAACGGAGTGAGTGTAGATCCTTGGTGTAACCACATAACCACCGAAAAAGGCTCTGAGTCACCTCCCACAGTCCTAACCCGAGTCATAGATCCATCATACATATCCTTTATCGCCCTAATGTAAGCCACATGCACATCTTTTACCTCCAGACACCTCTAAAGGACGTCCCTAGGGACCTTGTCATATGCCTTCTCTAGGTCAATAAAAACTATATGCAAATCCCTCTTCCTATCCCTGTATAGTTCCACCAACCTCCTGATAAGGTGGATAGCTTCCGTAGTAGAACGACCCGGCATGAACCCGAACTTGTTTTCTGATATAGACACCACCCTCCTTATTCTCTATCTCCACCACCCTCTCCCAAATTTTCATAGTATGACTTAGTAACTTGATACCCTATAGTTGTTACAATTCTGGATATACCCTTAATTCTTGTACACCGGAACCATTTTACTCCACCGTCACTCATCAGGCATCCTCTTTGTCCTGACTATAACATTAAACAACCCAGTCAGCCACTCAAAGCTTGCTCTACCTGCATATCTCCAAAACTCTACTGGAATCTCGTTTGGTCCAGTCGCTTTGCCCCGACTCATCTTACCCATCGCACCCACGACTCCTCAACCTTAATGCACCTACAATACCTAAAGTCTCGGTGACTCTCGGAGTGCCCTAATTTCCCTAACACGATGTTTCCATCCCCCTCTTCATGCAGAAGTTTATGAATGTACGACTGCCATCTTTGCCTAATCTGGGCCTCTTCTATCAGTACTCGACCGTCCTCGTCTTTTATGCACCTCACTTGATCCAGGTTGCGAGCCTTCTTCTCTCTCTCTTTGGCCAACCGAAATAACTTCTTGTCCCCACCTTTGCCCCCAAGTTCCTCATGAAGCGGACCACAAGCAGCAGTCTTAGCCTCTGTGACCGTTAATTTTTCCACCTTCTTAGCCTCCTTATGTCTTTCTCTGTTCGCTCTCCTCTTATCCTCGTCGCTGCTCTTTACTAACTTAATGTAAGCCACTTTCTTGGCTTCCACTTTACCTTGGACCACTTTACGATTGATACTGATGTATATTTAAATTTCTTTTTAATTTTATATATCTACATTGCATTTAATACGTCTATTCTTTGACACATATATGACTTTTTTGAAAAAAGTTCAAAACTTATAGGTATATGTTTAAATGTAGGTTGTACCATCAACTGAATACTTGCATATGGTGAACAATGAAGGAAGGCATTACACTGTATGCCTCTTAGAGGGAAATTGCATTTGTGGACGGTTCCAAGTTGACGAATTACCATGCCCACACGCTTGTGCTGTCTTGAAGAGCAAGTTTCTAATGCAAGAAGATTATTACTCGGGCTATTACAAACCAAAGTCTGTTGTAATGAAATACGAGGTGGCCGTGTATCCGCTGCTTGACCGAAATGAATGGAATATACCAACACATATATTAGAGGAAGTTTTCTTACCACCCAAATGGAAAAGACCTCCTGGAAGGCCAAAGAAGAAGCGCGATAAGGCGTGTAGTGAATTGTTGTAGAAGAAAAATCAACATTCGTGTAGCATATGTGGGCAGGGAGGACATAATAAGCATACTTGTATAAATGATCCACATAAGACTTAGTTCATGTTCTGACTTGTATTACTGTAATAACGATGTGTCATAGATTCCGGTGACATTTTGAAATAATACATTTTGATTATTTGGTGTATTGGATTTGTAACGACCCAGTCGATTGTTCCGTGAGATTAGCCCCGTTTTCCCCGTTTCTGCTTTATCATATGTTTCTTACCCTATTTATGTTGTGTTGGTTCGGTTGGTTCAGGTACGGAGTGGTCGTGGTGAGAACTGAGACACTTAGTCTCTTAAAGTACCTTAATAGATGAAAACGTCAACTGGGAGTGGACTAATAGGTAAACGACCTCAGAACCGTGGATTTTATGGCTCGTATAGCTTCGTTAGGTGATTTGGGACTTAGGAGTGTGTTGGTAATGAAGTTTTGATGACCGGTGTAGAATTAGGCTTGAATTGGCGAAAGTTATTTTTTGGCGATTTTCGGTCGGCAGTGGAAAATAGGTTATCGGGGTTGGAATGGAATTTCGGAAGTTGGAACAGGTTCGTAATGTCGTTTTGGATGTGTGTGCAAATTTTCAGGTCAATCGGATGTGTTTTGGGTGGTTTCGGCATCATTGGCGAAATTTTAGAAGTTTCAAAGTTCATAGGCTTGAATTTGATGTAATTTTGGTGTTTTTGCATTGTTTTTGGTGTTTCTAAGGCCCGACTAAGTTTGAATGATGCTATGGTGTGTGTTGGTATGTTTGGTTGGGGCCCCGAGGGGCTCGGGATTGTTTTCGAATGGTTAGCGGAGGTTCGGACTTAGGAATTTGAAGAAAATAGCTGCTGGTGTTGTTTTACTGGTGTGGCCACACTTGCAGATGGGGAACCGCAGGTGCGATGCCGCAGATGCGAAGGTACTTGCACAGGTGCGAAAATAAGCCAGGCAGGAGGAATCCACAGGTGCGAAGCATGGGCCGCACCTGCGAAGCCGCATGTGTGGAAAAGGAATCGCAGGTGCGAAGTTTGGACTGTTAGTGGGATTTCGCAGGTGCGCATCTGGGTCCGCAGGTGCGGGTCCGCAGGTGGGAGGAATTGTCTGCAGGTGCGGATTAACTGGTCAGAAAATATAAATATGTGCCTCCGCAAAATTTTGGGCATTCTTCCATTGTTGCATGCGGGTTGAGCTGGTTTAAGAGCAAATTGAATGAGGAATTCGAAGGTCTTCAGTGGAGGTAAGTTTCCCGGATTAAAAACTATTTTCTATGTTATTTTGTGACGGATTTGGCTTGTAATTTGAGGAATTAAAGTAGAAAAAGTTGGGAAAATGGGAGGAAGTTTGGAAAACTCTTTTGACGATTTGAATGGGAAATTGTGGTCCGATTGTGGTGTTCTTTGTATGTGTAGAATCGTGGGAGGATGAGGATTCTAGTGATGTAAATTTTATAGAATTCCGAGACGTGGGTCTGGGGCTCGGATTTTCCCGAATTTCGGGAATTTTGTTAAAATTTATATCTTTTGGTTAGGTTTTGTTCCGTTAGCGTATATTGATGATGTTAATCTGGTTTTGGTTAGATTCGGAGCATTTGGGAGCCAATTCGAGGGGCAAGCGCATCGCGGAGTAGCTGTTGGGCAGTTTTGAGGTAAGTAACGATTGTAACTCTAAACCTGAGGGTATGACACCCCGATATTTCATATTATTTTGGTAAATGAGGTGACACACATGCTAGGTGACGAGCGTGGGGGCGTGTACCGATAAGGATTGTGACCTGGTCCGTCCCACAACGACTATTAAGCCGCGTATTCGTTTTGAAACCTTATGATATCCTGTCTTTCAGAAATTTATATTTGTTTATGGGCTGTGAGCCACGTTTGGGTCCTTATGCCGACCTGTTTAGACCCTCAGAGGTACTTTTACACTATTCTACAACTATCCTGATAGAACAATTGCGAACCCAGTCATGTTTCCTACTTGCTGTTATTTTCACTATTATCACACTACTTTGAAAACGCTGAAAAGTATTTTGGGCTGAGTCCCGTGAGTTGAGATGGTTTTCCCAAGTGGCTTGTGAGGATGTCTGAGTTAGGCCGAGAGCCGAGTATGTGTGGATAGTTATGGATCGGGCTGCACGCCGCAACAATGTATATGTGTTAGGCCGAGAGCCGAGTATGTGAGAATAGTTATGGGTCGGGCTGCACGCCGCAACAATATATAAATGTATTATATTACATATGGGTCGAGCTTCACACTGCAACAATATAGATCATATATATGGATCGGACTGCACGCCGTATAAATATATATTATACATGGATCGGACTGCACGCCGCAACAATGTACATATTTGATCGAGCTGCACGCCGCAACAATATACATATTGGATCGAGCTGCACGCCGCAGCAGATATAACACTTGGGATGAAGGAGCCCCTCTAGGAGTCTGTACACCCCAGTGAGCGCAGTCGACTATTATATGGATCGGGCTGCACGCCGCAGCAGTATAGGTATATATATATATATATATGTAGTGGAGCGGATTTCCCGCCGTAGCAGTTGTGTTTATTCATGGTACTTGCTGAGTACAAGTGTTTAAGTGAGAGCATGAGATATTGATAGTGGAGTCACGAGTGACTAAGAGGCTTGCCCGAGAGGCTTTATTGAGAGTGATATTGTGCCCGAGGGGTTTATATTTTATGAAAATGCTATTTTCACTCTTCTTTCCCCTGAGCCTCTGATAATAAATGTTGGGTAAATGTTTTATACGAGATTTTTAAATGGAAACCGGAGTTTTATGAAATATGCGGAATTGTAGATTCCTGACTTGATTTATTTATTTCCACTTTCATTATATGGTTTTACATGATCTAATTGCTCGTCACTACGCTTAAGTTTTTAGTTACTTTGATTACTTAATGAGTTGGCGTACTCATGTTACTCCCTGCACCTCTGTGTGTAGATCCAGGTACTAGACCATCTCACTTGCTGATTTCTGGACGGGCTTGGAGTTGTTCGAGGTTCGAGGTAGCTGCTCAACGTCCCCAACTCACCTCCTTTCTTTTCCTCAGATCATAGTTTTTCCCTTTTGTACTGCAGGATTTTGTTGTACCAAGCCACTATGTTGTACATTGTATTTTCAGTCATAGATGCTCATGACAGTTGACCCCAGGTTTTGGGGAAGTGTATAGATTGTTCATCTCATTTTGCTATTTTAAAATCTGCTAATTATGGGAAATTATGAAATATTATGATAGTCTAAGATGGTTGTCTTGCTTAGTTCCATGATAGGCGCCATCACGGTCGGCTTAGAAATTGGGGCCGTGACAGGATTATTGCCTGATGATTTCTTATAGAACAGTTACTAAAAATATAATTTAGTAAATTGTTGAATACATACTGCAATTATATTTTGAATAAATATGAATACACACAGGTGCAGTTATATCTGAATACATAATTACAACCCGCTGAATACATATCAATAACAAATGCATTACACATACAATAAAATCTGAATACATTTGAGTACTTATGAATACAAATTGTAGTACACATACAACATAATCTGAATATATTTCAATACATCTGAATACAAAATGTAGAGCACATACCGTATAATCTCACGAATATATTAATATACTGAATATATTTGAGTACATGTCAATATAAAATGTAGTACACATACAGTACAACTCTGCAATTTATCTCAAAATAGTTGATGCATATACAATCTGCTGAATATATATAAAATACATATGAATACAATCTGCTAAATATATTTGAATACAAAACGCAAAGCACATATATTACAAGTTCCAGAATATATTTGAATACATAATTAATCTCCTGAATATATTTGGATACATGTGAATAAAAAATGCAGTACACATACAGTACAATCTCTTGAATATATATCAATACATGATACATATGCAACCTGATATATATATCTAAATACATATATACATATGAATAGAATCTGCTAAAGGATTATTTTTAGTAAACTGTTGAATGCATATTGTATATATACATCTGCTGAATACATATGAATACAACCTGCTGAATATTAACTGCTGCACAAAACATTGAAACAACACGAATATTTGGTATTATAAACTGCTGAATAAACACTGTGGATACAGTTAATAACGTGAAAAATGAGTTTTTCTTAATAGAACACCATCTTTACCAAAACAATATTAAAAAAACTATATTCACATAAAAATATCTTCCAAAACTATATTCACCGAAAACTATTCTAAAACTATCTTCACAGAAGTATCTGAATTTGTGATTTTCCTAACAATCTTTGAGGGTTCTTCGTTCTCTCTTATGGAATCAGCGTCTATCTTCTGCATAGAATAGTCCAAAAGGAGGGCACCATATCTTTGATGGAGTAAATTGGCATCAAATGTTGTTTGTGGAACCAAACCAAAAGTGCTCAGATATTATTCATATGACGCGACATGCAACCCACAATCCCTGAAATGTTGATTGAAACAATTAAAAATAAGTCATATTATTAGTTTTATAAATGATACAAGCAAGATGATTGAACTCATATGTAACTACCCGACCGGTTGTTTTGGGCTCTAGCGCGTCATTCAGCAGCTTGAGGCCATGAGTAGTTTCACTTCAGGTATTATGACTTGTTCGCTTGGTCAGAATTGCATTCCGGAGTTTTGGAATTGAATTGTAAAGAGAATTCTCGTTTCGGAAGCTTTAAGTTGGAATAATCGAGGAAGGTTGAATCTTTGAGTAAATGACCTCAGAATCGGGATTTGAAGGTTCCAACAGGTTCGTATGATGATTTCGGGTTGGGCCGTATGTTATAATCGGGTTTTGGATGACTCGGGAGCGTTTCAGCGTCTATTCTGGAAGTTGGCATTTTGGAACAAAAATTCATAAATATGGGTTCAAGTGCATTTTAGTGTTATCGATGTCCGTTTGGGATTTCTAGTCTGGGAATAGCTCCGCATGGTAATTCTTGTATTGGGAGCGCAATCGGAAGTGGATTTGGAGGTCTGTAGGTCATTTTGGAGTCATTTGGTTAAAGTTAGAAATTCGAAGGTTATCGAGGAGTTGGACCGGAAGTGGACTTTTGATGTCGGGGTCGGTTTCTGAATTCTTGAAGTTGGAGTAGGTCTAAATGTTGAATATGACTTGTGTACAAAATTTGAGGTCAATCGGACGTGATTTGATAGGTTTCGGCCTCGAATGAAAGAAGTTTGAAGTTGTAAAGTTCATCAAGTTTAGATTGGGGCGTGATTCGTGATTTTTGCGTTGTTTGATGTGATTTCAAGGCTCGACTTAGTTCATAATGTATTTTGGAACTGGTTTATGTGATTGGACGGGGTCTTGGGGGCCTCAGGTGGATTTCGGGTGGTTAAGGAATTGAATTTGGAGTTGAGAAAGGCTAAGGTTGCTGGTGTCTGGTGTAATTGCACATGCGTGAAAAGGACCGCATGTGCAACTATTGGGTCATATAAGCGACAATTGGATGTAGCTGGGAATGCGGCAGATGCGTGGGTATGTCTGCATCTGCGAGTACGCAGATGCGAGGTGAGTGACGCACGTGCGAGAGTGCAGAAGCGCATAGGTGACCCCAAAGAGGATTTCTCCTAGCTTGCGGAAAACCGCACCTACGATGTACATTCCGCAGGTACGGAGCTGTAGGTGCGGCTGGTGTACCCGTGGTGCAGAAAGTCGTCTGGGCAGAATGTTTTAAGATCAGAATTTGGCCCATTTTTCTCCTATTTTTCATTTGGTTTGGGCGATTTTGGAGAGCTTCAAGGGGATATTTTCATTGAGCATCACAAGGTAAGTAGTTCCCACTCATTATAAGTTAAATAAATGGGTTGTATAAGGATTTAAACATGGAAAATTGTAAAAACTTGTGGGGGTTTTGGTAGAAAACCTAGAATTTGTATTTTTGGATTTTGACCACGATTTTTGTCATGGAACTTGGAATAAATTATATATTGGAGTTCATGTTATCATAGGTAAAGTTTATCTTCAAAATATTTTGGACTCCGGGCACGTGGGTCCGAGGGTGATTTTATCAACTTTGCGATTGGGGTTAGGAATTGTTATGAACTGAATTGTTATGAGTAATTGAGCATACATTCATGGGTTTTCATGATTTTTGACTAGTTTTGGAGCGTTATGCATCAAATTGAGTTGTCGGAAGGGCTTGGGAGCCGACTACGAAACTTCAGAGCGAGGTAAGTCTCCTTTCTAACCTTGTCAGAGGGAATTGTCCCCATAGGTGAAATAATTGATTATGTGCTACTATTTGTGGGGGCTATGTACGCACGAGGTGACGAGAGTCCATGCGTAGCTACTATTTTACTTAAGTCCGGGTAATCTAGGACCCGAAATCATGCTATAATTGAATTATTTGTAACCTCATTGACCATTTAAATTCTTAAGTCACATCAAATTAGTAAACGGATTTCTAAATAAGTTAAACTTTATTTTTTCTGAATCGTGAAAAGAGAATTGACTTTCCCATGAATAAGTGTTTCCTGATAAAGTATAGATTGACTATTTGAATGTGTATATCTATGAGTACCTGCGTCACATGTATGATTCACGAGCGAGGTAACTCTATTATTTATAATTGACCGTGTCGCACGTATGATTCGCGAGCGGGGTAATAGATGCATCTATGGTTCACGTTGTTCCACCCTCCAACAGTGCACATTTTAAATTTATGTTGGACCTGGTCATTCGACCTCTGTAGTACTTGCGCATGATATTTGTTGGGTACTTTCTGTAATTTGAACCGCTTAATGGCCTAGAAATATAAGTTTTCAACTGAAATGACGGAGATTAGAATTTGCTTATATGAAAGAAGTTGTTCCTTCCTGTCGTTATTTGTAATTAATCATGACATCCATGTTTAGCATAACACTTGATTATGTTAATTTGACCTCTATTAAGTGTCAAAGTCGACCTCTCGTCACTACCTCTTCGAGGTTTGCGGGATACTTACTGAGTACACGTTGTTTTCGTACTCATACTACACTTGCTGTGAATTTTTGTTGCACAGGCACAAGTATAACTAGTGGCCTAGCTTGACGCAGTGGGCATGGTTGATATGGGGACTTAGGTGAGCTGCAACCTATCGAGACGACCCGCAGCCAGCAGAGTGTCCTTCATAGTATTGTGTTGTATTTTATTTATTGTCCCATTTGTATTCCGGACGGTTATCGTATCTCGTTTGTTTCCTAGAAATTGCTCATGCACTTGTGACATAGGGTTTTGGGATGACTTTGGAATTTAATTATTATTTGAATTTTTTAAGACATCGTTATTTACTCAATAAAGTTCATTAATTTCTATTTCATGTTATAAAAAGAAATGATTTCAAAACTACTAAAATGAGAATTTGAGCAAATTCTTGGTGTTGGCTTGCCTAACAGTGGTGTTGTCACGACCCGATTTCCCATCCGAAGGCATCGTGACTGCACCTAGTCTCTACGACTAGGTAACCGTAATTGCGGAAACACATATTAAATAAAAGCAATAGAAATAAAGACGAAATAAGTGAGTCTACAATGAAACATCACCACTTGGCACATACAAAATACAACTTTTCCCAAAACCCAAAATATCACTTTAGTCAAAAGCTCTGTCTCAAAATAGCTCTATACAACGAGAGGGAATTTACATGAAAAAGATATCTATCTAAATCTGGAGCGGAAGGTGACTCGAAGGACCCTATGGACGCGGCAGAATAACCTTTCGGTTTCCTAAAAAGCTGCTGCTCAGACCCCTAGCCACTGAACTGAGCGCTGGTACCTAAATCTGCACACGAAAAACATGTGCAGGAAAGGGCATGGGCACACCACAAATTGGTAACCAGTAAGTTCCAAGCCTAACCCCAGCCAAGTAGTGACAAGGTCAGGTTAAGGCTCTACTGGATTTTATAGTAAACAAAAAACAGTATAAAAATGAAATAGAAAGATATAATAAGCTGAGAATAATTAGTAGAAACAATGAGCTAAAAGGAAATAGTAACAGGGAACCCTCGGCTCAGCACAACATATATCACAGTAACAAGTATGCAATGTAGTATAGAGGGAAAGCTCTTGGAATCTCGTCCGTAGTCCCAATTTGAATATGCAATGCAGTATAGGGGGGAAGCTCCCAGAATCTCGTCCGTAGTCCTAATTTAAATATGCTATGCAGTACAGGGGGAAAGCTCCCAGAATCTCGTCCGTAGTTCCAATTTAAATATGCAATGTAGTACAGGGGGAAAGCTCTCAGAATCTCGTCCGTAGTCCAAATTTAAATATGCAATGCAGTGCAAATACATGGTACAATTTTCATTTAAAACAATTCAGGAAAATCACAGGCAAAAATATGGATAAAACTACCTAAACATGGTACATATAGTAATAACTAGGGAAAATTCAAGTAAGACAGGTAGGTATGCAATTTGCTAATCTAAACTACATTGTCGATACATGAATCAGTGAAATAGGAGTGAAATGATTTAAGTCACGGAGGAAAAATGGATTTTTAGCAACAATGGACCGTGTACGTACTCGTCACCTCACGCACATGGCGCCCAATCAACATAAAACAATATTAAAAATAGCCTAGGGGAAGTCCCCAACACAGAGTTAGGCAAGCCACTTGCGTCGGCTGCGCTACTCAACTCGAAACCACGCTCTTGCCATGAGTATCCGACTCCGAATGGCCCAAATCTATTCAATTCGATTCCATAATGTAAATATCACTTTAAGGAATCAAAATATCTAAAAAGTTCGAGGCTAATACGCGAATTTAGGAAAATCACCCAAAACATCCCCCAGGCCCACGTCTCGGAATCGAGTGAAAGTTACAAATATAGAACACCCATTCACTCACCAACTAACTCAAACAAGAATCATCAAAAACCGACGACAAAATCCTATTAAATTCTCGGATTTTATAATTAGGGAAACTTCTTCCCATTTGCATGATTTTTCACCTAAATCGCTTATTTGCATGGAAGAAATGGACATAGATTAATGATATACAAAGGGAATAGGGTTAGGAATTGTTACCTATGAAGCTTTTCCACAAAACTCACTCCAAATCGCCTACACCCGAGCTCAAAATGATTTTAGATGTTATGAAATTCAAACCCTCGAATATGATATAACTTCCAAGCGATTTCCGCACCTGCTCCTCTTGGACCGCACATGCGGTCCTGCACCTGCAAAAATTCCATCTCATGTGCTAAAACCCACGAAAGGTTCTGGGGCCGCACCTGGGGCCAATTGGCCGCATCTGCGGCTCCGCACCTGCGGAATCTCAACCGCACCTGCAAGACTGGTTGACTTGACAAAGTCCGCACCTGCGAGCCCCTCTTCCGCACCTGCGTGTCCGCACCTGCGGAAAGTCCATCGCAGGTGCAAGACACTAGAACCAGAAATGGTTCAGCTGTTCTCCAAGTTCAAAAATCACCCGTTGAGCATTCGAAACATCCCCGAGGCCCCCAGGACCTCAACCAAACTTACCAACCAGTCCTAATACCTTACCCAAACTTAGTCGATCCTCCAAAACACATCACATAACACCAAAATCACCAATTATACATGGATTCAAGCCTAAAAACTTATGAAATTTCCAAAATCTACAACCGATGCCGAAACATATCAAAACTAGTCTGAATGACCTCAAATTTTACACACAGGTCACAAATGATACAATAGACCTACAGCCACTATCAGAATTCCGTTCCGAGCCCTATATCAAAAATCCACCTATCGGCTGAAGTCGCCAAAATTCTAACCTTCGCTATTTCAAGCCTAAATCTACTATAGACCTTAAAAGCACATTCCGGACACGCTCCTAACTCTGAAGTCACCCAACAGAGCTAACGGAGTCGACGGAATCCCATTCCGGACAAGTCTTCCCACAATTCCAAATATGGTCCGATTTCTAAAGCTTAAACTCATATATAAGGACCATGTGTCCAAAAACTCTCCGAATTTCACCACTCAATGTTCCAACAAGTCCCAAAAGTAGAAATATTCATGGGGAAAACAGTTATTAGGGGATCGGGGTGCTAACTCTCAAAATGACCTACTGGGTCGTTACATTCTCCCCCTCTTAAGAAAATCGTTTGTCCTCGAACGAGTATAGAGACATACATGAAGCTGTGAAAAGATGAGGGTACTGTTTGCGCATATCCTGTTCGGTCTCCCAAGTCGCCTTCTCGACTGACTGACCCCTCCACTGAAATTTTACTGACGCAATATTCTTTTACCTGAGCTTTCTGACCTGTCTATCCGATATAGCTACGGGCTCCTCAATATATGATAAATCCTTGTCTAACTGGACTGAACTGAAATCCAAAACATGAGTCAGGTCACCGTGATACTTCCGGAGCATGGAGACGTGGAATACTGGATGAACTCCTGCTAGGTTAGGAGGTAGCTCTAGCTCATAAGCAACCTCCCCAACATGCCGCAACACCTCAAAAGGGACAATAAATCTCGGACTCAGCTTACCTTCTTTCCGAACCTCATGACGCCCTTCATAGGCGATACCCGAAGCAAAACCCGATCACAGGCCATAAATGCCAAATCACGAACCTTCCGGTCCACATAACTCTTCTGTCTGGACTGAGCTGCAGGAAGTCTCTCCTGAATGACCTTCACCTTGTCCAGGACGTCCTGGACCAAATCTGTACCCAAAAATTGGGCCTTGCCCGACTCAAACCATCCCACTGGGGACCAGCACCGTCTACCATACAAAGCCTTATACAGCGCCATCTGAATGCTGGACTGATAGTTGTTATTATAAGAAAACTCGGCAAGTGGAAAGTATCGGTCCCATGACCCTCCGAAATCCATCTCACAGGCACAGAGAATATCCTCAAGAATCTGAATCGTTCGGACTGCCCGTCCATCTGAGGGTGAAAGGTTGTACTCAATTCTACCTTGGTGCCTAGCTCCTGCTGAACGGCTCTCCAGAACCTTGAAGTGAACTGTGTACCTTTGTCTGAAATGGTAGATACTAGAATACCGTGGAGGCGAACAATCTCCCTGATATAAATCTCTTCCAACCTATCGGAGGAGTATGTAGTCAACACCAGAATGAAATAGGCTGACTTAGTCAGGCAATCCACAATCACCCAAATAGCATCGAACTTCTTCAAAGTCCGAGGAAGTCCATCCATGAAGTCCATCGATCCGCTCCCACTTCCACTCTGGAAGCTCAATCTGCTGAAGTAACCCTCCCGGTCTCTGATGCTCATATTTGACTTGCAGACAGTTGAGACACTTGGCCACAAACTCCATTGTATCATTCATCATCCTTCCCCACCAATAGTGTTGTCTCAGATCCTGGTACATCTTCGCGGTACCCGGATGAATGGAATACCGCGAGCTATGGGCCTCCTCAAGAATCAAATCCCGAAGCCCATCAACATTGGGCACACAAAACCGACCATGCATCCTCATCACACTGTCATCTCCTATAGTCACATCCCTAGCGTCACCTCGCCGAACCCTGTCCTTAAGAACCAGAAGGTGGGGATCATCATACTGGCGCTCTCGAATGCGGTCATAAAGAGAGACCGAGCTACCACACAAGCTAAAACCCGGCAAGGCTCCAAAAGATTCAACCTGACGAACTGACTGGATAAGGACTGAATATCTAAGGCTAAGGGCCTCTCAACTGCCGGAAGATATGTCAAACTCCCTAAACTCTCCGCCCAGCGACTCAAGGCGTCGGCCACCACATTGTCCTTCCCCGGGGTGGTATAATGTAGTGATGTCATAGTCCTTTAGCAACTCCAACCATCTCCGCTGGGCGCAAATTGAGGTCCTTCTGCTTGAATATATGCTGCAAACTCTGGTGATCAGTGAAAAATCTCACAGGGAACACCGTATAAATAATGACGCCATATCTTCAGGGCGTGAACAATCGTTGCCAACTCGAGATCATGAACTGGATAGTTCTTCTCATACACCTTCAATTTTCTGGACGCGTAGGCAATCACCCTACCGTCCTGCATCAACACCGCCCCGAGGCAAATCCTCAAAGATCACAATAGACGGTATAGGACCCTGAACCCGAAGGCAATACCAACACTAGAGTTAAAGTCAGGGCTGTCTTGAGCTTCTGAAAGCTCTCCTCACACTCCTCAGTCCACCTGAACGGAGCACCCTTTTGAGTCAACCTGGTGATCGGTGTTGCAATGGATGAAAAACCCTCCACAAAATGGCGATAGTACCCAACCAAACCAAGGAAACTGCAAATCTCCATAGCTGATGACGGTCTAGGCCAACTCTGCACCGCCTCCACCTTCCTCGGATCTACTTTGATCCCATCCCAAGATACTATGTGGCCCATGAATGCCACTAAATCAAGGAAGAACTCACATTTAGAGAATTTAGCATACAATCTCTTCTCCCTCAAAGTCTGAAGCACATTCCTCAAATGGTGCTCATGATCTTCCCGTGATCGGGAATACACCAAGATGTCGTCAATAAACACAATGAGGAAGGAATCAAGATAAGGCCGAAATACACTGTGCATCAAATGCATAAAAGTTGCGGGGGCATTGGTCAGCCCAAATGACATAACAAGAAACTCTTAGTGGCCATATCTGGTCTCGAAGGCAGTCTTCGGGATAAAACTACCTAAACATTGTACATATAGTAATAACTAGGGAAAATTCAAGTAAGACAGGTCGGCATGTTATTTTCTAATCTAAACTACATAGTCCATACATGAATCAATGAAATAGGAGTGAAATGATTTAAGTCACATAGGGAAAAAAAGAGTTTTATCAACAATGGCACGTGTACGTACTCGTCACCTCACGCACACGGCGCCCAATCAACATAAAACAGTATTAAAAATAGCCTAGGGGAAGTCCCTAACAAAGAGTTAGGGAAGCCATTTACCTCGACTGCGCTACTCAACTCGAAACCACGCTCTTGTCACGAGTATCCGACTCCGAATGGCCCAAATCTATTCAGTTCGATTGCATAATGTAAGTATCACTTTAAGGAATCAAAATAGCTAATAAGCTCGAGGCTAATACGCGAATTTAGGAAAATCGCCCAAAAAGTCCCCCGGGCCCACGTCTCGAAATCGAGTGAAATTTACAAATTTAGAACACCCATTCACTCACGAACTCATTCAAACAAGAATCATCAAAAACCGACGACAAAATCCTATTAAATTCTCGGATTTTATAATTAGGGAAACTTCTTCCCATTTGCATGATTTTTCACCTAAATCCCTTAATTGCATGGAAGAAATGGCCATAGATTAATGATATACAAACGGAATAGGGTTAGGAATTGTTACCTATGAAGCTTTTCCACAAATCTCACTCCAAATCGCCCACACCCAAACTCCAAATGATTTTAGAAGTTATGAAATTCAAGCCTCGAATCTGATATAACTACCCAATGATTTCCACACCTGCGCCCCTTGGACCGCACTTTTGGTCCCGCACCTTCGAAAATTCCATCGCAGGTGCGAAAACCCACTAAAAGGCCTGGGGCTGCACCTGCGGTCAATTGGCCGCATCCGCGGCTCCGCACCTGTGGAATCACAACCGCACCTGCGAGACTGGTTGACTTGACCAAGTCCGCACCTGCGAGACCCTCTTCCGCACCTGTGTGTCCGCACCTGCGGAAAGTCCATCGCAGGTGCGAGACACCAGAACCAGAAATGGTTTAATTATTTTCCAAGTTCAAAAATCACCCGTTGAGCATTTGAAACATCTCCGAGGACCCCGGTACCTCAACCAAACTTACCAACCAGTCCTAATACATTACCCAAACTTAGTCGAGCCTCCAAAACACATCACATAACACCAAAATTATAAATTATACATAGATTCAAGCCTAAGAACTTATGAAATTTCCAAAATCTACAACCGATGCCGAAACACATCATAACTAGTCCGAATGACCTCAAATTTGACACACAGGTCACAATGATACAATGGAACTACAACCACTCCCGAAATTTTGTTCCGAGCTCGATATCAAAATTCCACCTATCAGCCGAAATCGCCGAAATACTAACATTCGCCATTTCAAGCCTAAATATACTACAGACCTCAAAATCACATTTCAGACACGCTTCTAACTCCAAAATCACCCAACGGAGCTGACGGAGTTGACGGAATCCCAATCCAGACTCGTCTTCCCACAATTCCAACTACGGTCCGATTTCTAAAGCGTAAACTCACATATAAGGACTATGTGTCCAAAAACTATCCGAATTTCACCACTCAATATTCCAACAAGTCCCAAAAGCATAAATAGACATGGGGATAACAGTTGTTTGGGGATCGGGGCGCTAACTCTAAAAATGACCTACTGGGTCGTTACAGGTGTCCGGCGCCATCACGACTGTTAATGTATTTTGGGTCGTGACAGCATAATTCTCTTTACAATTCAATTCCAAAACTCTCGAAATTCAATTCCGACCATGCGAACAAGTCATAATACCTAAAGTAAAGCTACTCATGGCCTCAAACTGCTGAACAACGTGCTAGAGCCCAAAACGACCGGTTGGGTCGTTACAACATACATGTTCCCAGAATTTTGTTGAGGCAGATTTGAAATGGAAACAACATCAAAGGGATCAATTTGTGCCTTGTCACTGTATGCCGAGTCACGAGACCAATCTATGCCTTTCTTATCTCTATAAAAATCATTGATCGATAGATACAAAAGTACAAGCTTAGCAAGCTTATCTATCTCAGAACCCACATAGGCATCATGACCTGCTGATCTGTATGAGTCATATACTTTGCTACATATCTCCTGGAATGAGACAACTGCCAATATCCAATGAAGTTTTTCCTTCAAGTTTACTGGTATCAAGACATTGTCAACAGTATGCCATGGTACATTAGCTAGCAATCTGTAGCCCCTTATGTACTTACATACCACATCCCCTTCTTTGGCTATATTTGCATTACTATCTGTATCAGCATACCTGTCGAAGATTTCAGCAATTCTTGTCTTGAATATACAATCAACTGTTATATACTTGAAGTTGGTGGTTTGGTTGTAATTTCCCTTCTTTCTCAGATAGTAAAATATGACATCAATATGCTATATATAAAATTCAATACGTAGCATCAATACATTGAATGAAATCAAGGAAAATAAAGTTCATTGAAGAAACTTTATATATACAGGTATTGTATGTTGAAGAAACTGAATATAGAAGCCAGTACTGCTGAAAACAAATTGAATATAGTGTGTACAATTAGATACATACTGCTAAATACATTTGAGTATTTAATATTGCATACAGTTAAATACATACTGAAAACTAAAATAATGCTCTATATCAGTCGTACAGTTAAAATAACTAATGAAGAATACATATTTCTTTTAACAAATTGCTAGATAAAATAATGAAACAAATATAAATCTGAATATGGTTAAATACACTGAAAACACATAACTCATTGAATTAAACCAGCAGCCGAAAAAGCTGTCCCAGGAACGGTAAATATAATATTTAACTGTATTTATGTTAATATATAATACATATGTCTATATACCACATCAACAATATAAATACAATGAATACAAAATTTGTACGTCACTAGCAAAATTCTTAAATATACACTTAGAGATACCAAACAGAAAAATATGAATTAAACTGAATTTAGAAGGGTCATATCTTACATTTTCATTCCATAGTTTACCGTCAAATGAGAGAAGGTAAAATCAATTTTTGCAAGTGACTTGATCAACTCCAAAATCCAATGGCATAGGCAGTGTTGACTTGTTTTTCTTGTAATGGTCTTCCATATCATTTTTACAAGGAATAGGAAAAACATTATATTCACTTTCTAATTGATAAATACATCTTATACATATCGAGGAAATACAATGACTCGACCGATCGTTCCGTGAGATTATCCCCGTTTTCCCCGTTCTGCTTTATCATATGTTTCTTAGCCTATTTATGTTGTATTGGGTTGGTCGGTTCGGGTTCGGAGTGGTTGCGGTGAGAATTGAGACACTTAGTCGCTTAAAGTATCTTAATAGTTGAAAAAGTAAATTGGGAGTTGACTCATAGGTAAATAACCTCGGAATGTGGATTTTATGGCTCAAACAGCTTCGTTAGGTGATTTGGGACTTAGGAGTGTGTCCGGAATGAAATTTTGATGTCCGGTGTAGAATTAGGCTTGAATTGGCGAAAGTTAGTTTTTGGCGATTTCTGGTTGGCAGGGGAAAATAGGATATCAGGGTCGTAATGGAATTCCAACAAGTGGATCAGGTTCATAATGTCATTTTTTATATGTGTGCAAATTTTTAGTTCAATCGGATGTGTTTTGGTTGGTTTCGGCATCAGTGGAAAAATTTAGAAGTTTCAAAGTTCATAGGCTTGAATTTGATGTGATGTTGGCATTTTTGCATTGTTTTTTGGATTTTTGAAGTCTCGAGTAAGTTTGAATGATGTTATGGGGTATGTTGGTAGGATTGGTTGAGGTTCCGGGGGCCTCGGGTGTATTTCGTATGCTCAAACGGGCCTTTTTGGTCTTAAGGAGTCAGTTGTTTTTCTGGTGTTTGAGCAGCAGGGGTTTCTTCAATGCGATCGCGTGAATTCATCCGCGATCGCGTAGTGTAAAGTTTTAGGAAGGCAAGTTTGTTCTACGCGATCACGTAATAAGGTTTGCGATCGCATAGGTGGGGCAGCTGAAGTAGTGCGATCGTGTGGCCCTTTGTGCGATTGCATAGGTGTTCTGAGGCGCGTGCGTGGGATGGATATTTGAGCTATGCGAACGCATGTATTGGTATACGAACGCGTAGAGTGGTCTGGGCTATGCATCACGATCGCGTGGCTGGAGACACGATCGCACGGAAGGAAATATTACTGCTGGGCAGAATGTTTGGAAAGGCCAACTTTGCGAATTGAGTCCATTTTTCCTCCATTATTGAACGTGTTTGGAGCTCTTTGAGAGGGTTTGAAGAGGAAATCGAAGGGAATCACTTGGAGGTAAGATTTTCGACTTCATAACTCGATTCTATGTGATTTTCTAAGTAATTAAACCGGAAATTTGTTGAATTTAAACCCAAAATTGGGGAGATTAAGTGCATGAGAATTGGAAAATTCTTTTGATGATTTGAGTGGCCAATTGTTGTCCGATTTTGGTGTTCTTGGTATGTATAGAATCGTGTTGGATGAGGATTCTAGTGATGTAAATTTTATCAAATTCCTAGACGTGGTCCCGGGGCTTAGGTTTGGCCGAATTTCGAGAATTGTGTCTAAATTGATAGTTTTCGATTGGGTTTTGTTCCTTTAGCATATATTGATGACGTTAATCTGGTTTTAGGAGCCAATTCGAGGGGCAAGAGCATCACGGAGTAGCTTTTGGGCTGTTTTGAGTTATGTAACGATTGTACTCTAAACATGAGGGTATGAAACCCCGGTATTTGATATTGTTGCAGTAAATGAGGTGACGCACATGCTAGGTGACGAGCGTGGGGGCGTGCACTGATAAGGATTGTGACATGGTCAGTCCCGTAGACATTATTAAGCCGTGTATTCGGTTTGAAACCTTGCGATATCCTGTATTTTAGAAATTTATACTTGTTTATGGGCTAAGAGACATGTTTGGGGCCTCGTGCCGACCTATTTAGACCCTCATAGGTACTTTTACACTATTCTCACACTATCCTGATAGAACAATTGTGAACTCAATAATGTTTCCTACTTGTTGTTATTTTCCCTGTTATCACACTATTTTGAAATTTCTGAGAAGTATTTTGGGCTGAGTCCCGTGAGTTGAGATGAATTCCCAAGTGGCTTGTGAGGATGACTGAGTCAGGCCGAGAGCCGAGTATGTGAGGATAGTTATGGATCGGGCTGCACGCCATAGCAATATATATGTGTTAGACCGAGCGCCGAGTATGTGGAGATAGTTATGGGACGGGTTGCACGCCGCAACAATATATATTATATATTACATATGGATCGGGCTGCACGCCGCAGCAATATACATTATATATATATGGATCGGGCTTCACGCCGGAGTAATATATGTTATATATGGATCGGGTTGCACGTCGCAGCAATGTACATATTGGATCGGGCTGCACGCGACAGCAGATATAGCACTTGGGCTAAAGGAGCCCCTCCAGGAGTCTGTACACCCCTAGTGAGCGCAGTCGACTATTAAATGGATCGGGTTGCATGCCGCAGTGTAGGTTATAAAGATCGGGCTGCACGCCGCACAAGTATAGATATATAGATATATATATTGGATCGGGCTGCCTGCCGCAGTAGTTGTGTGTATTCATAGTACTTTCTGAGTACGAGTGTTTAAGTGAGAGCATGAGATTCTGATAGTCTAGTCATGAGTGACTGAGAGGCTTTATTTGTGAGTGACATTGTTCCCGAGGGGCTTATGTTTTATGAAACTACTATTTTCACTCCTTTTTACACTGAGCTTTTGATGATAATGTTGGATAAATGTTTTATACGAGATTTTTAAATGGGAACTAGAGGTTTATGAAATATTCATAATGTAGATTCCTGACTTGATTTATTCATTTCCATTGTTACTCATTATATGGATTTACATGTTTTATAAATGCTCGTCACTACACTCAAGTTTTAAGTTACTTTGATTTCTTACTGAATTGGCGTACTCTCGTTACTCCCTGCACCTCTGTGTGTAGATCCAGGTAACGGACCATCTTACTTGTTGATTTTCGGACGCGCCTAGAGTTTGTTCGAGGATCGAGGTTGCTGCTCAGTGTCCCCAGCTCACCTCCTTTCCTTCCCTTAGATCATAATTTTTTGTCTTTTGTACCTCAGAATTTTGTTATAGCAAGTCACTATATTGTACATTGTATTTACAGTTCTAGATGCTCATGACAGTTGACTCCAGGTTTTGGGGTGGGGTATAAAGTGTTTATCTCATTTTTTTGTTTTAAAATCTGTTAATTTCAGGAAATTATGAGATATTATGATAATATGTAATGGTTGGCTAGCCTAATTCCATCATAGGCGCCATCACAATCGGCTTAGGATTTGGGGTCGTGACAAGTTGATATCGGAGCCTATGTTACATCGGTCAACGGTCATGAGTAGGTTTAGTAGAGTCTTGTGGATCAGTATGGAGACGTCTATACTTATCTTCGAGAGGCTGCAGAACCCTTAGGAACAATCTCATTTTTTCCTGAATTCTTTCGTGCCACTTTGTTGATTCTGGAAATCTAAACTTCTGTTGTATCATTCTCTCACAGATGGTGAGGACTCGCGCTACCGATCAGAGTGATCATCCACCAGCTAGACCAGCGAGGGCTTGAGGTCGTGGTAGAGGTAGGGGCCAGCCCGTGCAACAGCTAGGGCAGTACCAGTTGATCCCCCTACTATCCAGGATCAGGTTCCCGCTGCAGATGCTCCAGCGGGACAGGTTCAAGCACCAGCATTGCCTATTGTTATTCCGGGTCTCCAGTATACCTTGGCTCAGATCTTAACGGTATGTACCACCCTTGCTCAGGCAGTTGCCGCTACTTATCAGGTCGGGGGAGGCAGCTAGACTCCAGTTGCCAATATATTGAGTCGGTTCGCCGCTAAGAGCAGGTAGAGAGGGAGACCAAGAGTCCTCGTGGATCGGGTGGTTCTAGTAGTGCTCCTTCCAGGGGGGAGATTCAGCATGGTAAAGGCCGTTTGTTCAGGCCTCCTCGATCAGGCTGCCCAGCCCATAATGGTGCACCTTCGGGGCATGGTCCCCGCAGTTCTCAGCCAGGTCATTCTTCATTCGGTGCCCTTCCATCCCAGAGTGCAGCTCGAGCACCATCAGTTCAGGGTTCCTCTATGCATGGTTCTCCTAGTGGCCATTCTAGTGCCAGGGGTTCTTTTCAGTCCCTCTCTCCAGCTCCAGGGAGTTGTTATGAGTGTTAAGAGTTCGGGCATATGAGGAGGCAGTGTCCTCATCTTCTTAGAGGCCCATCTCAGCTGAGGAGCCAGCCTTCAACTTTAGCTCCAGTTACTTCACCACCCACCCAGGCAGCCAGGGGTGGTAGCCAGTCAGCTAGAGGCCGCCCCAAAGGGGGAGGTCGAGCAGGTGGAGCTCAGGCCCGTATGTATGTGTTTCCAACTAGGCCAGATGCTATGGCCTCTGATGTAGTGATCGCAGGTATTGTCTTAGTCTGTTGCTGAGATGCTTTGGATTTATTTGACCTTAGTTCCACATATTCCTATGTTTCATCATATTTTGCCAATTTTCTGGATATGCCACGTGAGTCTTTAGTTATATCTGTTCATGTGTCGACTCCGGTGGGTGATACTGTTACCTAGCATGGTCGACTTTGATGTGATATTGGGCATGGACTGGTTATCTTCGTGTCATTCTGTTCTTGATTGTCACGCTAAGACCGTGACCTTAGCTATGCCAGGATGTCCGAGAGTTGAGTGGAGAGGTTCTTCTGAGTATGTGCCTAGCAGGGTCATTTCCTACCTTAAGGCTCAGCGTATGGTTGAGAAGGGGTGTTTATCGTATCTGGCTTTTGTGAGGGATGTCAGTGGTGAGTCTCCCGCTATTGATTCGGTTCTTGTGGTTCGTGACTTTTCGGACGTGTTTCCTGCAGACCTTCCAGGCATGCCACCTGACAGTGACATTGATCTTGGTATTAACCTGGTGCCAGGCACTAAGCCTATTTCTATTCCACCTTATCATATGGCACCAGTGGATCTAAAGGAATTAAAGGAGAAGCTTCAGGAACTCCTAGATAAGGGGTTCATTCGGCCAAGTGTTTCACCTTGGGGTGCACCGTTGTTGTTTGTGAATAAGAAGGATGGTTCTATGCGCATGTGTATTGGTTATCGGCACCTGAACAGGGTTTAGGTTAAGAACCGGTATCCCTTGCCTCGTATTGATGACTTGTTTGATCAGTTGCAGGGTGCCAGGGTATTTTCCAAGATTGACTTGCGTTCCAGCTATCATCAGTTGATGATTCGGGGGCCAGACATCCCAAAGGCTTCTTTCAGGAATAGATATGGTCATGATGAGTTTTTGGTTATGTCATTCGGGCTGACAAATTCCCCAGTAGCCTTTATGCACTTGATGCACAGTGTATTCTGGCCTTATCTGGATTCTTTCGTTATCGTGTTTATTGACGATATCTTGGTTTATTCCCAATCTCGGGAGGATCATGAGCAGCATTTGAGAGTTGTGCTTCAAACCTTGAGGGAGAAGAGATTGTATGCAAAAATTTTGAAGTGTGAGTTCTTGCTTGATTCAGTAGCGTTCTTGGGGCACGTGGTGTCCAGTGAGGGTATTCAAGTTTATTTGTAGAAGATAGAGGAGGTGCAGAGCTAGCCTAGACCGTCATCAGCTACCGAGATTCGCAGTTTCCTTGGTTTGCCAGGGTACTACTGCTGTTTCGTATAGGGATTTTAATCTATTGCAGCACCTATGACCAGACTAACCCAGAAAGGTGCTCAGTTCAGGTGGACTGAGGAGTGAGAGGAGAGCTTTCAGAAGCTCAAGTCAGCTTTGACTACAACTCCGGTGTTGGTTTTGCCTACGGGTTCAGGTTCCTATAAAGTTTACTGTTATGCCTCGAGAGTTGGCCTTGGAGCGTTTTTGATGCAGGACGGTAGGGTGATTGCCTATGCGTCAAGAAATTTGAAGATGCACAAGAAGAATTATTCAGTGCACGATCTAGAGCTAGCAGCTATTGTCCACGCCTTGAAGATTTGGCGTCATTATTTAAATGGAGTGTATTGTGAGATTTTCACTGATCACCGTAGTTTGCAGCATCTACTTAAGCAAAAGGATCTGAATTTGCATCAGAGGAGATAATTAGATTTTCTCAAGTATTATGACCTCATTATTCTATATCATCCGGGTAAGGCCAATATAGTGGCCGATGCCCTGAGTCACAGAGCAAAGAGTTTGGGGAGTCTATCATACCTTCCAGTAGCAGAGCAACCTTTAGAACTTGATGTTCAGGCTTTAGCGGGTCAATTGGTGAGATTGGATCTAACAGAGCTTCCACGGGTATTGGCTTGTGTAGCCTCCATGTCTTCTCTTTATGATCAGATTAGAGCACGCCAGTACGATGGTCCACACATGCTCGTTCTTCAGGACAGGGTCCGTCGAGGTGATGCCAGGGATGTGGTTATTGGTGATGATCGGTTCATGAGGATGCAGGGCCAGATTTGCGTGCCCAATGTGAATGTACTTCGAGATTTTATTCTAGCTATGGCCCATAGTTCGCGGTATTCCATCCATCTAGGTGCCGCAAATATGTATCAGGATCTGAGACAACATTATTGGTGGAGGTGGATGAAGAGAGATATTGTTGAGTTCGTGGCTCGGTGTCTCAACTATCAGCAGGACAAGTATGAGCACCAGAGACCAGGTGGATTGCTTCAGAGAATAGATATTTTGGAGTGGAAGTGGGAGCAGATCACCATGGACTTTGTAGTTAAACTTCCACGGACTTCGAGGAGGTTTGATGCTATATGGGTTATTGTGGATCGGCTAACCAAGTCCGCGCACTTCATTCCTGTTGGTACTTCTTATTCTTCGGAGCTGTTAGCTGATATTTATATCAGGGAGATTGTCCGGTTGCATGGGGTTCCAGTTTCTATCATTTCTGACAGAGGTACTTAGTTCACATCTCAGTTTTAGAGGCCGTGCAGAGGGAGTTAGGTACTCAGGTTGAGTTGAGCACATCGTTTCATCCTCAGACCGATAGGCAGTCGGAGCGTACTATTTAGATTTTGGAGGATATGTTACGTGCCTATGTCATTGATTTTGGGGGTTCATGGGACCAGTTTCTGCCACTCGCGGAGTTTGCATATAATAATAGTTATCAGTCGAGTATCCAGATGGCTCCGTATGAGGCTTTATATGGTAGGAGGTGCAAATCTCCGGTTGGTTGGTTTGAGTCGGGCGAGGCTAGGCTATTGGGCACACACTTGGTTCAGGATGCGTCGGGTAAAGTGAAGTTTATTAAGGAGCGGCTTCGCACATCGCAGTCTAGGCAGAAGAGATTTGCGCACCGGAAGGTCCGAGATGTGTCTTTCATGGTTGGGGAGAAGGTGCTGCTGAAGGTGTCACCCATGAAGGGTGTTATGAGATTCGGGAAGATGGGAAAGCTGAGTCCCAGGTTCATTGGGCATTTTGAGGTGCTTCAGAGGATTGGGGAGGTGGCTTATAGGCTTGTCATGCCTCCCAGCTTATCGAGTATTCATCCGGTGTTCCATGTTTCGATGCGCCGGAAGTATGTTGGTGACCCGTCGCATGTTTTATACTTTAGCACGGTTCATCTCAAGGGTGATATGTCATATGAGGTAGAGCCAGTGGCTATTTTGGGTCGTCAGTTCAGAAAACTGAGGTCTAAGTATATAGCTTCAGTGAAGGTTCAAAAGAGAGGGCAGCCGGTGAAGGATGCCATCTGGGAGACCGAGCGGGAGATGCGGAGCAGATATCCTCACTTATTCGAGACTCCAGGTATGTTTCTAGACCTGTTCGAGGACGAACGTTTTTTTAAGAGGGGGAGGATGTAACGACCCGACTGATTTTTCCATGAGATTAGCCCCATTTCTCCCGTTTCTGCTTTATCATATGTTGCTTAGCCTATTTATGTTGTATGGGGTCGGTCGGTTCGGGTTCAGAGTAATCGCGGTGAAAAATTAGACACTTAGTCTCTTAAAGTATCTTAATAATTGAAAAGTCAACTGGGAGTTGACTCATTTGTAAACGACCTCGGAATGTGGATTTTATGGCCTGGACAGCTTTTTTAGGTGATTTGGGACTTAGGAGTGTGCTCAGAATGAAGTTTTGATGTCCAACGTAGAATTAGGCTTGAATTGGCGAAAGTTAGTTTTTGGCGATTTCGGGTCGGCAGGGGACGGAATGGAATTTCGACAGCTGGAGCAGGTTCATAATGTCATTTGGGATATGTGTGCAAATTTGTAGGTCAATCAGATGTGTTTTGGTTGGTTTCGGCATCATTGGCGAAATTTAGAAGTTTCAAAGTTCATAGGCTTGAATTTGATGTGATTTTGGTATTTTTGCGTTGTTTTTGGTGTTTCGAAGGCTGGACTAAGTTTGAATGATGTTATGGGGTATGTTGGTAGGATTGATTGAGTTCTCGGGGGCCCCGGGTATATTTCGGATGCTCAAACGGGCAGTTTTGGTGTTAAGGAGTCTGCTATTTTTCAGGTGTTTGAGCGGCAGGGGTTTCTTCAATGCGATCGCGTGAATTCATCCGCGATCGTGTAGAGTTAATTTTGATCCAGGCAAGTTTGTTCTTATCGCGTAATAAGGTTTGCGATCGCATAGGTGGGGCAGCTGAAGCATTGCGATCGCGTAGCTCTTTGTGCGATCGTATAGGTGTTCTAAGGCGCGTATGTGGGATGGATATTTGAGCTATGTGAATGCGTGTGTTGGTATGCAAACGCGTAGAGTGTTCTGGGCTGTGCATCGCAATCGCGTGGCTGGAGACGCGATCGCACTGAAGGAAATATTAGTGCTGGGCAGAATGTTTTAAAAGGCCATCTTTGCGAATTGAGTCCATTTTTCCTCCATTATTGAACGGGTTTGGAGCTCTTTGAGAGAGTTTGAAGAGGAAATCAAAGGGAATCACTTTGACGTAAGATTTTCTACTTCATCACTCGATTCTATTTTGTTTTCTAAGTATTAAACCGGAAATTTGTTGAATTTAAACCCAAAATTGGGGAGATTAGGTGCATGAGAATTAGAAAATTCTTTTGATGATTTGAGTGAGAAATTGTGGTCCGATATTTGTGTTCTTGGTATGTATAGAATCGTGGGAGGATGAGGATTCTAGTAATGTAAATTTTATCAAATTTTGAGACGTGGTTCCGGGGCTCGAGTTTGGCCGAATTTCGAGAATTGTGTCTAAATTGACAGTTTTCGGTTGGGTTTTGTTCCTTTAGCATATATTGATGACGTTAATATGGTATTGGGAGCCAATTCGAGGGGCAAAAGCATCGCCGAGTAGCTTTTGGGTTGTTTTGAGGTAAGTAACGATTGTAACTCTAAACCTGAGGGTATGAAACCTCGGTATTTGATATTGTTGTGTAAATGAGGTGACGCACATGCTAGGTGACGAGAGTTGGGGCCCTGTGCACCGATACGGATTGTGACCTGGTCCGTCCCATAGCGACTATTAAGCCGCGTATTCGATTTGAAACCTTGTGATCTCCTGTATTTTAGAAAGTTATACTTGTTTATGGGCTGTGAGCCATGTTTAGGGCCTTGTGCCGACCTGTTTAAACCCTCAGAGGTACTTTTACACTATTCTCACACTATCCTGATAGAACAATTGTGAACTCAATCATGTTTCCTACTTGTTGTTAGTTTCACTGTTATCACACTGCTTTGAAAACTCTAAGATGTATTTTGGGCTGCGTCTCGTGAGTTGAGATGAAAAGCCCAAGTGGCTTGTGAGGATGACCGAGTCAGGAAGAGAGCCGAGTATGTGAGGATAGCTATGGATTGGGCTGCACGCCGTAACAATATATATGTATTACGCCGAGCGCCGAGTATGTGGGGATAGTAATGGGACGGGTTGCACGCCGCAACAATATATATATATATATATATATATATATATATATATATATATA
>ML316025.1:0-40774 GCA_005239505.1 Nicotiana paniculata | reverse complement strand
AGTTTGGTTTTGGTGGTTGCACAACACCTAAATTATATTGGGGTGTTCTACAGATTACAAAGAAAAGGCTCGAACGTTAGGCCTCAAGAGAGTTTCGAGTCAGCAAATTAGTTAGAATCTTATTTTTTCTAGTTTCTTTCATTCTGGAAAGGGTATAGAGGCAGTCAAGTTATGATCCCCCTGTATTTCTTTAGCTTTTCATTGTAATGTAATTTAAGACTGGACTGTACACTTAATTTCGGTCTTATTCATGTTCCTGAAATTTCGAGTTTACATTTTTTCTGTTCTGCAATGATATTAGACAAGAGAACGTATGTAAAATCTGTATAAACATCCCGTTTGGATTTTTGGGAAAAATGGTTATTTCAAATTCAGTAGAGTTTCAACATGAATAGGATCCGTAGATTATCCTCAGTTTATCCCGTATCTCATGAATTTGCAAAAAATCAATGTATACATATGTGTGAACTTTAATCCTTTAGATGTNAAATTCTGGAAGAAGTAGAGTGATTTCATCTTGCCCATTCGTATCAGAATTAACAAGTAACATATTTAGATATCTGAATTTCATAAGTGTATATATCTGAACGAACAAGGGACGTTCTGATTCCCATATTCGCCATCGTTGGCTAAAAACACATTCTTTTTCAAAACTAGTAGGCCTATCACAAGGAGAGTTGACTTAGGATGGCCTAATGTGATAAAACGGGGCTAGATGAGGCCATAACCCATAAGATGTTCTCTTAGAGCAATGAATATCGTTTTAGGAGATCTTCTAAGTAGAATGAATACCTTTAGTTCGAAATTTTGATAAAAATCAAATATTATACAAAAGCTACCCTAACCAACACTCGGGAGCGACAACTCATGTCCCCGTCTTCAACTTCAAATTATAATAAAAATCACATGTTGTAATTACGGGTGCATTTCATGTGGCGTAATTATAATGTGTCTAAAAATGACAAGTGCACACCATCGTGACTTGTTTTCAAGATAAGTCCATAAATATTAAAAGCGGCTAAAAAGTGAAAAAGGCTAAAAGCACAATAGGCAAAAAATATGTAAATAATCAGACAATTTAGGCCAAATAATAATAGTTAAGCGACCGTGCTAGAACCACGGAATTCGGGAGTGCCTAACACCTTCTCCCGGGTTAACAGAATTCCTTACTCGAATTTTTGGTCGCAGACATTTTAAACAGAGTCAAAAATTCCTCGGTTTGGGATTTCAATAAATAAATGGTGTCCCGGAACACCGTAAAAAATCCAGGTGGCGACTCTGAAACTAATAAATAAATCCCAAATCCGCATAATGTCACTTAAATTGGAAAAAACTCCCATATCCAACTCTTGTCGGAAAGAGGAGATGTGACAACAAATAATACTGGAGCATCCCAAGGTGATACACCGGGTCTGATGAAACCCTTATCAGGCAACTCCTGTAACTGCTCCTTCAACTCCTTCAACTCAGGAGGAGACATACGGTAAGGAGGGATGGAAATGGGCTGAGTGCCCGGCAACAAGTCAATGCCGAAATCAATATCTCTGTCGGGCGGCATACCCGAAAGATCAGTTGGGAATACATCAGGAAATTCCCTCACTACTAGAACTGACTCAACTGGAGGGGAATCAACACTGACATCTCTCACATAGGCCAAGTACGCATCACACCCCTTCTCAACCATCCGCTGAGCCTTAAGAAATGAAATGACCCTGCGGGGAGTATACTCTAAGGTACCTCTCCACTCAAATTTCGACAAGCCTGGCATAGCTAGCGTCACGGTCTTAGCGTGACAATTAAGAATAGCATAATGGGGCGACAACTAGTCCATGACCAAGATAACATCGAAATCTACCATGCTGAGTAATAATAAATCAGCCCTGGTCTCAAAACCACTAAGAGAAATCAAAGACGACCGATATACGCAATCCACAACTAGAGAGTCTCCCACAGGAGTAGATACATAGACAGGGGAACTCAAAGAATCCCGAGATATCCCCAAATGTGGAGCAAAATAAGAGGATACATATGAATACGTAGAGCCTGGATCAAATAATATTGACGCATCCCTATGGCAGACAGGGACAATACCTGTGATGACTGAGTATGAAGCAACATCCTCAAAACGGGCTGGACGGGCATAGTATCTGGCATGGCCTCCCCCTCTAAGGTGACCTCTACCTCCCCGACCCCTACCTCGAGCTGGCTGAGGGGGTAGAGTGGTATCTAGGGCTGGAAGAATAGCCGGAGGACCCGACGGAGCACGTGGAGGCTGATAAGACTGCGGAGGTGCACCCTTCCTGGCCCTGGGCATCTCTAATCAAGTAACGAGTGTCACCACACTCAAAAATACCCCTTGGAGGACGTTGCGGCTGAGACTGAATAGGAGTTGGCCTGCTGGGCTGGCCGGAAATAGAAACCTCGAACTAGAGGCATACTGGATACTGGCGGTGCATAATAGAACTCCTGAGGTCTAGGAGGAGCTGGAATACCGTTGGTTGCTGGAAGGGCTGAATGAACAGGGCGACCCACAAAGCCCCTACCGTGACGTGCTGTTAGTGCACGAGCTCCTGAAAAATGGCCAGTCTCTTGAGACCTCTTGGCCTCCCTCTCCTCTCTGTCTCGGGCGAACATGCCCTCTTCTCTCCTGGCAATACTCACTGCCTGCTGGTAAGTGATATCCATCTCCAACTCTCTGGCCATACTGGTCCGAATACTAGGATGGAGTCCCTCAATGAAGCGGCGAACCCGCTCTCTGACCGTGGAAGCCAAGGCTGGTGCATGCTGAGCTAACTCGCTGAAACGGACTGCATACTCCGACACAGTCATAGCACCCTAGCGCAACTGCTCGAACTCTGCGCGCCAAGTATCCCTGAGGCTTTGAGGAACATACTCTCGTAGAAACATCTCTAAAAACTGAGTGCAAGTGAGTGAGGCTGCCTCGTCCGGACTACTCCGCTCATAGGCCTGCCACCACTGATATGTAGTTCCCCTCAGCTAGAAAGCGGTGAAAGAAACCCCACTGGTCTCCACAATGCCCATAGTGCGGAGAATACGATGACACTCCTCAATAAATCCTAGAGCGTCATATGAAGCTAGTCCGCTGAAAGTAGGTGGGTGGTACTTCTTGTACCTCTCGAGTCGGAGCTGCTCGGCCTCAGAAGCAGCTGCCCTAGTATCATGCTGAACTGGAGCCGCTGGGGGCATAGGAATATACTCCGGGGCCTGATCAACCTGGCCCCTCTGATCAGGAGTGCCGGCTGCGGGAGTTTGTGCCCTTCCCCCGGCCTGAGATGTAGCGGGAGCTATCGGAAATAGTCCAGCCTGTGCTAAAGTACTGAACATACTCATGAACTGAGCAAAGGTCTCCTTCAAAGCTGGAGCAGCAATAGGGACCTCCTGTGCCGGCTCTCCAGCTGGGGCTGCCATACGCTCCTCTGCCGCTGCTCTCGCTGGTGCTCGGGCTGCACCGCGCGGTCGTCCTCTACCCCGTCCTCTGGCGGCTCTGGCAGGGGGCTCGGGTGCCTGGTCGTCGATCCTCCCAGTAGGGGTCCTCAGCATCTGTAGGGAAGAATAAAATAGAATTTTAGAATTTTTTTGATGTCAATAACTCGCACGAAAAGGAAATCAAAGAAATATGATTGTTCTTAACAACTACATAGCCTCCCGAAGATAGATACGGACGTCGCCGCACCGATCCGTGAGACTCTAATAAACCGGCTTGTGACTTGTGACTTGTGACTCCTATGAACCTAGACGCTCTAATACCAACTTGTCACGACCCGATTTCCCCTCCGAAGGCATCGTGACGACACCTAGTCCCTACGACTAGGTAAGCCTAATTGCGGAAACACATATTAAATAGAAGCAATAAAATAAAGACGAAATAAGTAAGTCTACAATAAAATATCACCACTTGGTGCGTACAAAATACAACTTTCCCAAAACCCGTAATATCACTTTAGTCACAAGCTCTGTCTCAAAATAACTCTATAAAACGTAAGGGAATTTACATGAAAAATCTATCTAAGTCTGGAGTGCAAGGTGACTCGAATGACTCTGCAGACGCGGCAGAATTACCTTTCGGTCTCCTAAAAGTTGCTGCTCGGACCCCTAGCCACGAAACTGAGCACTGGTACTTGGATCTGCACACGAAAAACATGTGCATGAAAGGGGATGAGTACACCACAAATTGGTACCAATAAGTGCCAAGCCTAACCCCAGTCGAGTAGTGACGAGGTCAGGTTAAGGCTCTCCTAGATTTTTTTATAGTAAAATAGTATAAAAATGTGAACAGAGAGATATAATAAGCTAAGGCAAATCAGTAAGCCCTCGGCTCAACACAACATATATCACAGTAACAAGTATGCAATGCAGTACAGGGGGAAAGCTCCCGGAATCTCGTCCGTAGTCCCAATTTAAATATGCAATGCAGTACAATGGGAAAGCTCCCCCAATTTGAATATGCAATGTAGTACAAATACCGAATACAATTTTTATTTAAAACATTTCAAGAAAAATCACAGGCAAAAATATGAATAAAACTATCTAAACATGGTACACATAGTAATAACTAGGGAAAATTCAAGTAAAACAGGTAGGCATGCTATTTCCTAATCTAAACTACATAGTCGATACATGAATCAGTGAAATAGGAGTGAAATGATTTATGTTATGGAGGGAAGAATGGAGTTTTAGCAACAATGGACCGTGTACGTACTCTTCACCTCACGCACACGGCGCCTAAACCACTTAAAACAGTATTAAAATAGCCTATGGGAAGTCCCCAACACAGAGTTAGGCAAGCCACTTACCTCGACTGCGCTACTAAACTCAAACCCACGCTCTTGCCACGAGTATCTGACTCTGAATGACCCAAATATATTAAATTCGATTGCATAATGTAAATATCACTTTAAGGAATCAAAATAGCTAATAAGTTCGAGGCTAATACGCGAATTTAAGAAAAATCCCCCAAAAAGTCCCACGGGCCCACGTATTGGAATGGAGTGAAAGTTACAAATTTAGAACACCCATTCACTCACGAACTCACTCAAACAAAAATCATCGAAAATCGACGACAAAATCCTATTAAATTCTCGGATTTTCTAATTAGGGAAACTTCTTCCCATTTACATGATTTTTCACCTAAAGCCCTTAATTGCATGGAAGAAATGGCCATAGATTAATGATATATGAAGGGAATAGGATTAGGAATTGTTACCTATGAAGTTTTTCCTCAAAACTCACTCCAAATCGCCTACACCCGAGCTCCAAATGATTTTAGAAGTTATGAAATTCAAGCCCTCAAATCTGATATATCTGCCCAACGATTTCCTCACCTGCGCCCCTTGGATCGCACCTGTGGTCCCGCACCTGCGGAATATTCATCGCAGGTGCGAAAACCCACTAAAAGGCCTGGGGTCGCATCTGCGATCAATTGGCCGCACCTGCGGAATCTCAACCGAACCTGCGAGACTGGTTGACTTGACCAAGTCCGCACCTGTGAGCCTCTCTTCCGCACCTGCGGAAAGTCCATTGCAGGTGCGAGACACCAGAACCAAAAATGGTTCAGATGTTCTCCAAGTTCAAAATTCACCCGTTGAGTATCCGAAACATCCTCGAGGCCCCCGGGGCCTCAACCAAACTTACCAACCAGTCCTAATACCTTATCCAAACTTAGTCAAGCCTCCAAAACACATCACATAACCCCAAAATCACCAATTATACATGTATTCAAGACTAAGAACTTATGAAATTTCCAAAATCTACAACCGATGCCGAAACATATCAAGACTTGTCCGAATGACCTCAAATTTTACACACAGGTCACAAATGATACAACGGACCTACTGCCACTCTCGAAATTCTGTTCCGAGCCCAATATAAAAATTTCACCTATTGGTCGAAATCGCCGAAATTCTAACCTTCGCCATTTCAAGCCTAAATCCACTACAGACCTCGAAAGTATATTCCGGACACGCTCCTAACTCCGAAATCACCCAACGGAGTTGACGGAATTTCATTCCGGACCCGTCTTCCCACAGTTCCAACTACGGTCCGATTTCTAAGGCTTAAACTTACCTATAAGGACTATGCGTCCAAAAACTCTCCGAATTTCACCACTCAACGTTCCAATAAGTCCCAAAAGCAGAAATAGACATGGGGAAAACAGTTATTAGGGGTTCGGGGCGCTAACTCTCAAAACAACCTACCGGGTTGTTACAGTAGAGCTGTCAAAATGGGCTTGGCCCGTGAGGCCAACCCAACCCAGCCCGCTACTTGGGTGGGGTTGGGCTAGAATTTTTTGAGCCCATTTAAAATTGAGGCTTAGAAGCCCGACCCAAGTCAGCCCGTTGGCCCTTGAGGCTTGACCGAGGTTGGGCCTGGGCCGACCCGTGGGCCAAAAATTAATTAAATTTAAATTAATTAACTATAAAATATTTTTAAAAAGACTATAATCTCCATTCCCAAACCCTAGATTGCTCATTTACCCTTCCATATCAACTAGAATTTAGATTTTTGACATGCATGTAATATGACAAAATTAATTTTTCTTTTGCTTAATTAATAATGAACTCAAAAAGTTTTAGGTGATCAATAATAATATTTTTTCAAAAGAAAATATAACTTTAAGCGGTCATTGATCAATTTGGATCACTTTAATATATTACTAATATTTAAACTGCTCTTCAATATAAAAAAAGATCAACTTTAAATACACACACAAAAAATTGACCACTAGCAAATTTCAGAAAATTTAAAAATTTTGTGAACTATAATGATGAAATTAGCAAATGATGTTAATCCTAAATTGAAAAACCTCAGCATATAAACTAATTGAATCAATCTCTGAATAGGAGGAAAATAAAAGAAAAGTATTAATAAATATTTAGAATAAAAATGAAATATTAAGAAATAAAGGTAAGGGGTGAGTGATTTAATTACGTGGCATTTTTTATCGAGGGATAGTTGTTAGGGTTGGGGTATTTTTGTTTACTTTCTTAACGGCAGGAGCCTATTCGGACCGATAATAAATTTAGGGATAAACGTGAATAATTTAATGAAGTAGAGGGACAAATTTAACCCTTTTCCCAAAAAATAATGTTGCGGAGTACTTTCTCCTTAATTATTTTCTTTTCTGAAAAGGTCAAAAAGAGTAAACGGAATATAAAGAGTAAAAGAGAAACGAAATAGGGCAGCCATAAGAGAAGGTGTTGCGCAATAACAAGAGAGAAAAATGGGAAGAGAAGGAGATTGGACGTGTAGTGGTTGCGGCAATAGGAATTATGCATTCAGATGTTTCTGCAACAGATGTAAACAGCCGCGTCTCCTTGTTGACAACAACACTCCTTCTGATTCCAAATGGCTTCCTCGTATTGGCGATTGGATCTGCACCGGTATTTACTATTTCGATTTATTATTAGTGTTTTATGTTTGATTTTTGTCGCTTCTTTCATTCATACTCTCAGTTGAAAAATTGATTCTTCCTATGTGTTTAACTGTGCTAAGTCGCCAATTATAGTGAACTTATTGGTAGCTAGTTTGGCTTAGCTGATTGAAACTAGTTTTTAAGCATCAAAGTGCCTAAAGAAAGACATTTTAAGTGGTGAACTTGATTTAATATGTTCAATGTGCCATAAAAAATCAACGGCCGAGCTAGAAGCTTTTGTGTTAAAGAAATTCATTAAATATGGAGGAATAAAAATTTACAACCCAGTTATTAGCACTTTAAGTGGGCGTTTGGACATAAGAATTGTAAAATTCCAAAACATGGTGAAAATGGTATTTGAAATTTAGGGTTAGTGTTTGGACATGAATATAATTTTGGGTTGTTTTTGAAGTTTCGTGAGTGATTTGAGTGAAATTTTTGGAAAACAGTTTTTTGGAGTTCTTCAAATTTTAGAAAATTTCCAAAATGCATCTTCAAGTGAAATTTTATGAACGAACGCTGATTTCCAAAACAGTGAAAATTTTTTGAAAAAAAAGGAAAAGTTTCTTATGTCTAAACGGGCTCTAAGTCGTCTTTTTAAAATTCAGACACATAAAGTTGAAATTCTGGCTCCGCCAATACGCCAGTACTTCTTTCGAAACTAATACCAAAGTAAATATGATTGAAGTTTTATACGTGCTAGTTACAAATTGTCAACTATCTTATACAACAATCAAAAATTATTGTCAACTATCTTATGCATACATCTCTTTATAAGTATTTTGATGGTATGTATGGAATTCTGCATATCCTCCGGCATGACTTCCTTGACATTAGTTCATGATTATTGAGTGGAATTCAATGGTCTTTTCTGAAAAAGAAAGTATTTATCAATGTTTTTTCCAATCTGACACTTCGAGATAAGCTTTGCTTCAAATTGGCCGTGGTATAAAAATTTGATTTACACGATCTTTTCGTTTGAAACCAGCTTTATGAACAACTGTATCTCTATTTACTCTATGAGATTGTTTTTTTCTTTAAGTAGGATTTTCTTTGGGGGATAAGGCCCTCTAAGTAGCATTCTCGAACTGATTAGAACTGTTTGTCTCTTTTCACTTCTGCCAAACTGACAGTTTATCCTTCTCATCAAGTTGCATTATCCACTTTTAGCTCTAGCTGGTTGCCAACGTGCTTGGTGCAACTTATTGCATTATTCGTTCACTGGCTTAGTTTCTTGACAGGAATTAATTACCTGATCTAGACAAGCCACAAACAATGAGATTGACTATAAAGTGAACTGTGATAAGCTTAAATGTTGTCATTGGCATACTATGGAATTCCAGATGGAATAAATTGTTTCAGAATAAAAGTGATTTTCATTAACAAAATAAACCAATACTAGTAGAAGTCTTTCCGCATTTCCTCATATTCTAAGGAAGATTGATTTGCGAAGTTAAGCTGTATGAGAAACCTGATTTCAGTTAGGTTGAGTTTTTTATATTTTCTCCTGTCTCTTTTCATCTTGGATGGCGGGTTGGCGTGCGTATTCTCCGCTTGTTTCCTCTTCCTGGGTGTGTTGTGTATTGCGTGTTTGTGGGAATGCTCCATTAGGTTGCACTAACAACAATTATGCTTCGAGAGAAAAGTGCAAAAAATGTGGACAACCAAAGGAGGTAGCAGCAATGCCAGCAATTGCAGTCCCTGGAGCACCAATCCCAACTCATCCAAATTATTTTGCCAGGGCAGAAGGAATCGAGCAAAAGTTGAACATTGGGTTGTTAGGAAATGGAGCTCTCCAGCAGCAACTTCCCTTGAGCTCTAACTGGTCTTTAGGGGAGGCTGGTAAATACGAAAGCCAGCCTTCTTATCGGTATAGACTGCTGCAAGCTTCTACTTGGTCTTCAGTTGGTAACAGCACTCCTGGATTTCCAAATGGAAGCCAAGCGAATCAACTGCTTCCAGTTCCAAATGGATGGCGTAATGGCGACTGGCTCTGCAGTTGTGGCTTTCACAACTACTCTTCTCGAGCTGAGGTATTACCAAACAGAACATTGAATACAGTACTTTCAATATATGAAAAGACACTTTTTTGTGGCGCTTTCATGTGGATGTACATCTGCTCTTGTAGTGCAAAAAATGCAATGCTTCTGCACCTCCAGCTTCATCATCTTCTCTTGTCAGCACCCCTATGACAGGTTTGCATAGCTAAAATCTCTTTTTTTTTGGTCTTCCATTAAACGAGTATACATCACAAGGCTTATACCTTTTCACGAAAAAAAGAAGAAAAAACCACAATGCTTCTGTCACTGTCCTTGCAGAACTCTTATTTAGTATTTCGACTTTGTAGCTGGCTAATTTTCCCCTGTTGCTTTTGAGTTCCTACCAAATCCTTGGAACCTACATCTATATGTTCAAAATATGTGTTGGGCAAGGGCTTCCAATCTGATTTACTTTTTACTTTTGATGAAAGATACTTTTTGTGAAAAGTATCTTATCTTCTGCTGAAATCCTTTCTGAATTGATCATTACTCAATCATCATCCAATCCTCTAATTGTTTGACATATCAAATGATGCCTTCTTTTTCAATTGTTACTTAATCATCAAAAGAAATACTTGTGTATATGTTTGATGACAAAGGTTCTCTCTCATACCCTAGAATTTAGGCAATTGCCAATTAGAACGTCTGGTCTTAGGTACTACGTACCCTATACCGCTACAGGGCTCGTTTGGTTTGGTGGTTGGATGGATTAATCAGGGTATAAGTAGATTTATATGTTGTTTGGTTGGTCTTTTAAGAAAACCTAATCTTGGTATAAAATCCTGCATAGCTTATACAATGTTTGGGTAGGTTTTCCTTTTTCTCCTACATAATAAATGTATAAAATTATGAGGAAATCTATGCATTATTTTATGCTTGGTAGAATATGGAATAAGAATATGTGTATTAACTAATACATGGGTTAAACTATCAAGTGTCAATATTACCCTCATCACATATTTTAGCATGGACTTGATCACACTTTAAAGAATCTTGAAAACTTCTTCGTTCAATGTTAACTGTTGGCGACTCAAAGTAAACTAAAAGTGAGCAAAGTGAATTTCGATAATCCTTCAACGCAATTGATTGTCTTTAACCATTATAACTTCATCAGCAATCTGAATTTCTCTCATTTGCTGATTACTTTTTCATGAAGATTCTCTCTGTTTCTGACTGTTCCTTCAAATTATATAATGTATACTAATTCTTATACCAACCAAACATTCAAAAGGAATTATTCACTGCATAGTGATCCCTGCAATAACTAATCCATGCATAACATATCTCTGAACCAAATGACCCCTTAATCTTTAGGTAACTTTGGAATGATTGCATAATGTTGTCAAGTGCTTGGGCTTCCCCAGTTATCATGCTATCCTACGGTCCGAGTTCATCAAATTTTTCCAGGTGGTAAGGTCGAACTAGAGCTCAAAGATGGAAAGAATCATTGTTTAGGATATATGGAATCATCTAAAATGGTATCCAATGTCAAGAAGGATCACAAAACCTACAGATCTTACTACCTTCGCGGCCTTCCCAATTTACCAGTTTTACTTTACAAATTCCAGCAATATTTCACCTTTTAGATAACAAATACTATACCTCATCAATAAGTCACTTAGTCATTGCCTTTAGTTTTCTTTTTCTATTTGTCTGAAAATTTCTACTTTTTTACTCATTAAGAAAAGAAAGGAAAATTTCTAAAAAACCTATCTCAGAGTTTTTTGTTGTGAGTTGCTGTATATTTTAAGCTACTCTTTTTTAGTTGGGGCTTAATACAGATTCATACTGAACTGAAGGAGTTATTCAAGTTAAGATAAATGGTCATTGTCTTTTTTCTTTAAACTAGGATCATGCTATCCCGCAATCTGATATTAATTACCCCTGAGATCCTAATTTGGGTCATGATTCTCAAGACATTGGTTGTTAGAGCCTCTAATATTTTTGAATGGACTCATAACTTATTTCATTCTTCCTTTCCGTTTTGCTACCTCTTTTTGGGAAGAAAATTGTGTTTCACTCTTTTTACCTGCTCATGTTTGCTTTTAGTCCAGTAATCTGATTGTGTAACTGAACTAGTATGTTCTCCTCTGTCTTCCCTCTCACAATGAAGCTCTTGGGACAAAGCGATTAGCATCTGAGGAACTTGTTCATGACTGGGATAACAAGAGGCTGAATGCAGGGCATGTATGGATCCATCTTCTTGTATTGATGTCTGGAAAGTTCTTGTTGTGAATTTTCGGTTTAACACTTTCACACCCTCTTATTTGAACCTTCAGACGTTTGGGTATCAGCAAGCCTATCCAGGAGCAGAGAGAATGGTGGGTTCAGTTGGAAATCAACTAAATGGTATATCAACGACCTTCCCTAGTGGAAACTCAATGGTGCTTCCTTTGCAAGTCAACCTGCAGGTTCCTCATGTACCAGCAGCGCCCACACTTCTTGGCAAAGGGTAATGTATATTTTATTATAAACTCTTGCTTCTGGGTTATTAGAGTGACTAGTGGAGGCAACAGTAGATGCTGCCCATTTATTCTGTAAAGACTATCACCTAGGATTATTTACTTTGGAAAATAGTAATGTAACATTCATAAGATAATATCCCTCTCTCCTTTATCCCCCATCCCCCCACCCCCCATACCCCCCCCAAAAAAAAAGAAGATAATATCCCTCTCTCTTTCAATGTTAAGTGATATCAGGACTTCGCGGATTAAGGAACTATAACATTGAAAACCTTTGTTGTACATTTTCGCCGGTGCATTACTGTCTCTAAGCACCTTTTGTATGGCTGACCTTAATATCACTACTGTATAGACAGTCGTGGCAATTACCCATTAAAAATAAAGGTGACTGGAAAAGACGAGGATATACAGTCGTGGCAGTTACCCATTAAAAATACATCAAACTTATGTTTACACAATGTCATCAAACATGTATCTGAATCTGTATTGTCACACTTGAACTGCCAAACCAACTACAAACTGATAACACAATACGAAGAGCTCTGGGATGAAATAAGTCGTGGTCTACATCTAAGTTATGTTGCTCGGACTCAGGTGCGGGTATCCGATTCGGGTGCGGATCTCGAGGTCAACCTTCATAATCTAAATTTTAAGATTTGGGAGTATGGAATCAGGTACGGATACGGGTGCGGAGATTCGGCTAAAAAATAATTCAAAATTCTAAAAATAGATCTGTAAAAATATCGTAAATTATGAGAAATATTCTTTGAAAAATTTATACGTTGTGGAGTGCAGCCAATAATTTAATCTTTCAGTTTGGGAATTTCTCAAGTTGTAGGCACTAGACACTAGCAAGCAGCGGCTAAAATTCAATTTTCCTCAAATATGTCCATAGATTGTGGTCAAAGTACCCGATCTCGAATGACCACACCCGATACGAATCCCACACCCTTACCAGTATTAGTATCGTGTTGACACGGGTGTGGCGGCTAAAGTAAAGAGTCCGCACAACATAGCATCTAAGTACTGTGCTAGCAATCTTTCTTTTCAACATTTTTAAGAAGTTGTGCTGTTGCATGTGTTTATCAGGGCAAAGCAATGGCGTGATGGGGACTGGATGTGCACAAATTGCAATAATCATAATTATGCATCTCGATCAAATTGTAATAGGTAGGCTCCTGGTACTTTATTCAGATTCTTTTTGTAAAGCAGAAATCTCCGAGGACCACTGGCACACGGTTTGAAACTCGATGGATAATGGGCCCGCCCCTCTGCCCGTTTTCTCTTAAATAGCCGGATTTTGTCTGCGGCAAGGTCGAATCTGTGATATGTGCCTATGCACACATCATGTGTTACGCTCTTATCACTGGGGGGCTATTTTATTCAGAATTTTGTGAACCAGTAGTGAGCAAATGTTGGTAAACCCTCAGCAGAGCACCTTAACTTGACTTTGAATATGTTCACTCCAAAAGGTCTCTTCCACTTTCCTGCCAAATTTCTCTCTATTCCGGCACATAAATGAAAGGATCCTAGTTGTAGTGTCTTTTTAATTAAGGGACCTAAGCATTTAAAGAAAAACTGCATTTGGCATTTCATATTGCCTTGTAGTCTCATTGTGATGATGGTCTTTTCAATCACATTTCTTTTTTCTGAATAAATATAAGGTTTTTTAATCACATAAAAGTTAATGCTCGAAAAGGGTCACCACTGTCGGAGTAGAGGGAGGGAAGCAGTTGAGGTGGGTTGTTGACTTAACTACATAGTTGAGCTATATAGGCAGAGAGGCAAATGGAGCTTTTAGAGAACTTGACGGAAATATTGATTTTGTTCCCAATCCTGATCTCCAACCATCTGATTTTTAATATATTATATTTATGTTGTGACATCTATATACTTTTGCCTGTGCAGGTGCAAGACTGAGAGAGACGTGCCAGCTCAGCCTGTTAGCGTTGCATAGCACTTCAGTTATAACCGGCTTGAACTTGTTGTAGCTTCACAAGATACGTTGGTATCCTCCTCTATCTTTTTTATCATGTTGTGTGTAGTCTTGGTGCGCAATCAAACGAGGTAGATTAATCAATATGGTGTAAATTGATCGTTTCTCCGGTTTTGCTTCAGGAGACTGAGTACATGAGAGAATACTATCAGTATGTGATCCATTTTCTCATTAACCGTTTCTTCCAAATACACTTAAAAGATTTATATTGCAATCTGTATTAACTCGAGACTTGTTTGGGGCAGCCTGGTTTCCCAGCTTATTCTGGGCTGCTAGCATCATCTGATATATAACATTGAAGTGTCTGTTTTCCTGGTGAAAGCAGATGTCATCGTTTTCTGAAAGATTTTGTAGTCTGATTTGCTTAGCCTTCTTAGGTTTCAAGTAAATTAATAATAAAAGGAATTTTAGTAACTCGGTTGGCTATTAGAACTTTCACCTAAGGGTTAGATTCTCCACCTTGTATTCCATTCCCCTATTTGTCCTTCCGCTACCCCCTATGTAATTAAAAAAAAAATCCTGACCATTTTGTTTCTTCTATCCTAAGTCCCAACTAAGGAGAGTCGATATCCATAGGTTTCCTTTTCTAAATTTTTAACATAACGATAAGGCGTAGTTAGTTATAAGCCGTGGCGGAGCCACATGCACCCAAGGGGTGTCAACCGATATCCCTTCGTCGAAAAATTGCACTGTTTAGCATGGTAATTTTTAATATATATAATGATACCTTTGACTTTTTGGTGAGTTTGTTTCTTTATATTTTGTCTCCCCTTGAAGAAATTTCTGGCTCCGTCACTGGTTATGAAGGGCAAAATTTACTCCAACCGGTGCTCACTTCAAATATGCTAACTCACCATGGTTCAATGATAAATTAATGCGAGAATGTGTATTAATTAATTATATTTTTATTTTGAATGTAGCACAAATGTGTGATAAAATCTTTGGGTTTGGATTGGTGTAAACACATTGGTGGTTAGTTTTAACCGATAAGGGTGTGTGATAGTTGTTTCACTGGCGCCATCTTTCTCAATAAACTCTACATAGTTTGTATTCTATTATCATGTTTCATCTAAGGATTTATTATCTAAATAGCTGACGGATGCCTCATGGTCTGGTCGAAACCTAGAAATTGGCGTAGCAGAAAATGAATAACCAAAGGAAAAATCAAAATAAGCCACGGAAAAGGAGACTTTCAATGAGTTTGTGCCATTACGAGAAGGAAAAAGGAAGGGGAAAAAAAAGAATTTTTGCCATATAGAAACTGTAAGAAATAAGCTATTATGCATTAGTAATAGTAGATTTTCCAATAATGAACAATAATGCTGATAATCTCAATCAGTATATATACACACACACATTGTCCATGTGTACTATATTTTGCATATCTAAGAATATTGAACTAATTACAAGCATTCTCTTTCTAGATTAAGGAAATAGGGAAATGACACTGTATAGCCGCTCTTATAATAATAGCTGAAAAAATGTACATGTTTTTGTACGTATGCATACATTTTTGTATGTTATATACAAAAAATATACAAATTTTACACTTTTTTGGCTACCGAATGCAAAATAATTTCTGGCGCGAGCTAAAAGTGATAATAGAAATACACCAATAAAGAGTTGCTAATAAGAAGACAACTTATTTGATTAACAGGCAAATCCAATGGTAAAATCTTTTTGAGACCTCTACCATTCTCTTTATTCCAAAAGGGCCACAAAATTTCAACTGTAAAATGGGATTTCATGAATATTGGTTTACTTGATTTCCATTCTTCTTGGAAAACAATCCACCAAACAAAGAATTTAAAGGTTTCTTCTTCAATTTTTTCTTACTCTCCACATTAATGATCCTAGTGAGTAAAGGGGTACTAGCAAACTTAACAGATCTTTTCTTCTGAAATTCAATCTCATCATCATACTCTTGAAATTGTGTTCTTAATTCAACTTTGGATGACGACGAGTTCTCGATGAATTTGAGCTCTTCAATCTCAGGATCCGCGCCTAACGCTACTTTCTGCTTCACTTCTCTTGTCCTTAACTGTTGTATTTCTCTTTTTGTCTGTTCTAGCTCTTCTTTTAGAGATTGAAGACAATGTGCCATAAAAGTTCCTTCTTCTTCTTCTTTAGATTTTTGGATGTTTTGCTTTGTCTCTTCAAGCTCAGTTGTCACAGGTAATTCAGTTCTTGGCTGGTTTTGTCCACCACTTGCCTTTGTCTGCACCTGACAGAGAGATGAGGGGGAGAAATTTAAAAACAGCCAGATTTACGAATAGTCATTTAAAAATAGTTACAGTTTCAAAAATAATTGAAATTTAGCCACTTTTCATGTAAAGATAAATCTGAAAGGAAACACTGTTCAAAATCCGGAAATACTCCAGTGTAATATACTGGAGTTCCAGCAAAGTATACCGGTCCAGTATAATATGCTGGAAGTTCATACACAGGTGCTCGAATCTCCGCTATATTATGCTGGAACTTTCCGTGTGTTGGAGTTCCAGCATAATATGCTGGAAGTTCATACATAGGTGCACCGATCTCCAGTATATTATGTTGGACCGGTCCTTGTTGCAGCAAAATAGTGGCTATTTTTCAATGACTTTGCACACGATGGTTATTTTTGAATGACCAGTCCGAAAACTGACTAGCCCGTGCTATTTTTACGAGATGAGGTGATCACATGGGCTTTTGCATCCGTACTCACTTTTTGTGCAACGTTTTAACTTATACCCGCTTTGTAAAAAAAATTGCATCCGTACCGCTTTTGCGCATAAATTCAGCATGCAGGGCTAAAGTAGCAAAGGCAATCGCGCAAAACTTCAGCATTGTAGTAGACGAGCCTGAAGTAGCTTGCGAACTTCAGCTCTAGTAAATAGGGGATTTTAGCTCTAGAGCTGAAGTTTTTGTCTTTGTAAATGGGGTGGGCTGAAGTTCCCCAGTTATAAAGACAAGAACTTCAGCATATGGGCTGAAGTTCCCCCAGTTACACTGGGGAACTTCAGTTCTAGAGCTGAAGTTTTGTCTTTTGTAAATGGGGAAATTCAGCATACGTGGCTGAAGTTCCCAAGTTATAAAGACAACAATTTCAGCATACGATGCTGAAGTTCCCCATTTACAAAGATAAAAACTTCAGCATACGGGGCTGAAGTTCCCAAGTTATAAATACAACAACTTCAGCATACGGGGTTGAAGTTCCCCAGTTTACAAAGACAAAACTTAGTTCTCTAGAGCTGAAGTTTTGTCTTTTTAAATGGGAACTTCAGCCTCAGCCCCGTATGCTGAAGTTGTTGTCTTTATAACTTGGGAACTTCAGCTCTAGAGCTGAAGTTTGTAACTGGGAAACTTAACTCTAGAGCTGAAGTTTTGTCTTTGTAACTGGGGAACTTCAGCCCCATATGCTGAAGTTTTGTCTTTATAACTGGCGAATTTCAGCTTAACCGGTGAACTTCAGCTCAACGAGGGAAAGGGGAGTTGAAGTTATTTAAAAAGTGGGTACGAGTTAAAAGTTTTTGAAAAAGCGAGTATAGGTTAAATGGGGGCGACCAAATAAGATGGCCACGCAATTTTTAGGGTGATCACATTGTAAGCCCAGCCAAAACAGCTTAATCATTGTATTAGAAGATATTATAGCAATATGGCGTGATTTCTTTTCATAAATCAGATAAATAGGTCAAGGGTTTAAGCAGTTATTCCTTCTCTCCTACCTTAACTGACCATTTTTTAATTTCGATACTAAGATCATGTTGTTGCTAATAATCTTCATATAACTTCTTTTGTCAGATGCAGCTAGCCGAACACAATATTATATGTGATTAATAGTTCGTTTGGCCAAGTTTTTAAATCAGTTTATTTTTAGAAGTGTTTTTCTCTAATATACTTTTGGTGATAAGCAATTAGCGTTTGACTAATTAGCATTTATGAGCAACAACTAGTGTTTGGACAAACTTTTAAAAGTGCTTTTAAGTGTATTTTTCTCAAAGTGTTTCTCCAAAACTGCATCTGCTTCTACTTAAAAATACTTTATTTTTCTTCTAAAAGCTTAGTCAAACACTTCAACTTCGAAGAAAAATCACATTAAAAAAATATTTTTGGCCTAGGAGAAGCTTGGCCGGCCAAACTATTAATTCATGCCATACCTCACAATTTTAATTGGCATCCTATAATTGGAGTATGTCTTTTCAGTAGGTTTGCACTTAAAAAAAAGAAATAACAAAAGCAACTGTTTTCTATATGCTATGTTTAAGAGTTTAAACTCCACGGACATCTATTTGAAAGATATTTATACGACTAGGTCACCTAAAAGATAAAATCAAAGGAAATTTTTTGACAAATATTAATTGATAATCTGATAATAATGACAACGAACCTGCTATAATATGTTAAAACTACATTATATGAATAATATCTACATTGTAAGTATATATAACTCAAATCCATATTTAAATGTCGAGAAAATACTTGGACATGTACCGAGAATACAAAAAAATCTATGACACGATGAACAAGTAGCGGGTACGGGTATGCATTGCTCTAAGTGGTGTCACGAGACTCCGTTTCATCGAAAAAAGTTTAGTAAATATATATATAGATAATATTATCGTGATCTATTGTTGACACCGCTAAAGAAAGAGAAGAAAGAAAGAACCTGTTTAAGCTGTTTAGCATAAATTTCTTCAGCCAAAACCTTTTCTCCAAATAACATGAGCGCCTCCTTGACAGATCGAAAAGGCTGTCTCGTGTCAATCTCTACACGCCCTCGCACCACCACTTCTCCTTCTCTTCCCATTTTTTCTCCTCAAAACATCCAAACTATGATTAAGTTTAATATCAAGTTGATGAGGAAATCTGGTCTTCTCATTTCATGTTTGGATTTAATTTATATATATATATATGAGAAGATAAGAGGTGGTGGAGAATTCATATCTTGGCGTTCACTTCACTAGAATTTTATCCTCAGTTTGTTAATTGATGCTGATATTTGCTGCTCGGTTGTTGCTCTATCCCATTCCAAATGCCTAATATATTATTTTTGAGAGATAAAATAGAGAAGATTAGAGTCTAATACATTACTTGGTGTACAATTCATAATTATTTATATTAAAGTACAATTAAGGATAATCCTCTAAGAGGGGTACATAAGTTTATATATATGATGCTTTTAATTTAAGGGGTTGGGTGGATGCCTATATATATATATATATAATAAATGTATAATTGATGCATCCATATATAATATGTGTAAAATTATATATAATTATTGAATAATTTATGTATACAGACTAAAAAAAGTAAAACACTACCCGAGAAGCAAAAAATTCGTCAGTCCAGGCTGAAAATACATGCGTAGATAATGGTTTAATGCCAGGACTGACGGCGGAAGCTCGGGACGAAGCCATATGAGGCAGAAGTCTCACGTACGGTTCTCTGAGAAGGGAGTATCTACCTACTGGAACTTCGACAGTCACTCCAATTGGTTATTTATGTAAAGATCCCAAACATTAATTAACTTTAAAAGCCATGTGCTAAATTTCTTTTTGTAATGAGTGTTCACTGTCCAATCCAATAGACAAGGTATTAGGAACCAAATGGGGGCAAGTGCACAAATATTCATTCTCAGGGATGCTATTTAGAGACTAGCCAATATTTATTTTGTCATGAAATTTTAAACTAAAAAATTTAACTTCAGGACAACTCAGACATTTTTGTCCAAATGAAAAATTAAAATTCAGAACGCACTGACTAATTTCTAAATAGCAAACATTTAAAGTGGCTACCTGGTGTTATTTCTACAACTATATTTGAGACCAAAAAATATGGCTCAATACCTTTTCGTTAATAACTACTCGTTTCGTTGATTGATTATTTTAACTTTTACTTTATTATCGAGGGTTTGAATTCTTATCTTAAAATTTCATTCGCCGTGAAAATAAAAGAGATTTTTAATAATAGAAAAGAGTAGCTTTGGTACCATGTTGAAAAGATGGAATATTGGCTTAACTTAATCCCAAAAATTAACTCATAAAACTAGAATTATCACTTCTATTTTGGAATTCTTTAATATAGAGTAAGCATAAACTGTTTCTATTTTTTATTGTGGTGGATAATAACACAAGCTTAAAGTGGGAAGACAAAAAAAAACATAATTAGAAGATGATGAAGATGACCTCACTATACTACTACTTTTTCCTTGTTAAGAAAAAGAAAGTAGGAGACTTCTATTTTAAGAGTTGACCCAGTCTTCTACAACCTAGTAGTAGTATGAATTATTGGTATTGGACAATTTATTTGTTTTTAGTTTCCCGCCCCGTGTTTCGTACTCATATTAGGGTTTCGATCAGAAAATTATTATTAATGACCTTAAAAATTGATGGTCTTAATCTTTTGACCCGTGCTTGTCCGATGACCAAATCTTTAGAGTTAAAAGTCAAAAATATTGCTCATGGTGCAAGAAAAGAGCAACACTGGTTAAACTTGACGTTCTGCCCATGCGGTAAGCAGGATAAAAGAATCAAGATCACCCACTTCCAAGATTATTTTAGCAAATTACTCGGTTTCAATTAATCTGAATTCGTACCACGTAAGGCCCATTAAAAACGAAAATACTCTTTACTAAAAAAAGTTTCATACTCAAAACTCGAATACGAGACCTCTGCTTAAAAGGTCAATCCTCTAACTTGTGCCTTGAGCAACTGCATTTGTTGTATTCCTTGCATTTCTAACTGCTCTTACATTAGAGTTTCTAATTATTACACTATTAATTTCTGTGTCAGATCTTAAAGTTATAACAGCTGAACAGTTAATCATTGATAAGGAAACGTTAAACCAAGTTATGATTTGAATAGTTAAATGAATTTGAATTCCAAAACTTTGCGTAAAATGATATTTAATTTATTAGTAATAAAATTTAAAATTATGACAAAATGTGTGGAACGTGTAAAAATGCAAAAAGTACCATATAAATTGACATAGTGGAAGTAATTGTCACTTATAATGCATCAAACAAAACTGCAGATGGATAAAAACACAAAAGCAAACGTATTGGATAATATTTTTTTTTTCTTTTTGCATATAAAATATTTAATATATATAAGTTTGGACGGTAGAAGGCGTAAAATTTTCCCTATGAGAACACAACTTGGTTGATATTTTTTTCATAGTTGTATGATAGGAATTTTCGTGTTCAATTGAAACATATCTAATATAGCTAAAAATAAATTAAGACCATAAAAGAAATTAAAACACATAATTTTATTCAATCTTTGTATTAAGATTAAGGTATAATTGTCAGCTCTAGCCTCTATGACATCAACAATTGCAACCAAAATATAAGCATAAATATTCTTATAAAATCACAGCTGGTTTACAACAGATAATTAAAACCAGAAATCTAGTAGTAAAAGGATGGATTGGACAGGGTGAAAGGAGACGCGTTAACCTTTCTTCCAAGAAACACAATATTTTCTTGTTAGTTTGTTCATAAAAGTAGTAATATATTTTTATATTTAAAAGTAATTTAATTTTAATTTTTCCATGTTGAATACTCTTAAAGGCATATTTTGTATAGTTAATAGGGAAAAGGTTCAAAATTGCCCTCGTGATCTTCGAAATGGCTTATTTGTACCCTTCGTTTGAAAATGAAGTCATGTGTAATCTTGTCGTTAAACAAGTGGGCTGATACTCTTTTGTACTAACGGCTCCGTTTTGGGCCAATCTTTTTCTCGAAAAATTCGTAATACGACACGTATCGTCCTAAATCATACACGAGATTGGTCGTTGTCATTACCCATTTCGTTCCTCCTTGCCTCTCACCATTCTAAGAATATAGAAAGTAAAAAAGTAGTATACATAGTATAAAATTTAACCCAATAAAAAAAAAATCTGATCGACATGAAGATAGTGATTACGTTGCTCTCAATTTTGCATTAAACACAGCGGAAGTCTTTGACATGACAAGGAATGGTGTGATATAGTACGCTTTGTGATTCTAGAAGCCAAATCCAACACCCCTAACGGTCGCCCTTCTCCACCTAAAATTCCCATTTACGTCCATTATGCCCGGTTGGATTATATTACGTGCAATTTCATTTGCAAATATTTAGGTCTCATTTGTTATCAAGATAAAGTAACTATGCTTCGACAAAGATGAGCGACTAATGAATGATAATTTTTGTGGTGAAAGTGTTGGGGAAGGTGGGTAAAATAAGTGAGGGGGCAGATAAAACACATTAAGGAGGTTTAGGAAGGCACGTGTCGCGCTGAAGATTTTTCGAGGAAAAAATAGCCCAAAACGAAGCCGTTGGTAGAAAAGGGTGCTAGTGGTGTTTAACGGTAAGATTACACATGAGGGGAAGGAAATTTTAGTGGTGGAAAATAATAGAAGGGAGGTGTAAAATGAGTTAGGGCCGCTGAGGTGTCAAGCCATGTGGCATCCAACTCATCAAATGTCAGTATCACGTAGGATTGGATGTCTACCTTGAACAAGTATGTTTGAATCAATAGTATAATGACAAAGGTATATATGGACTCAAAGTATAACGAGTAATACATTTAAACTTTTTCTAATGGTAATAGGTATATTTGGCCCTTTTTCCGTATAATTAATTATTTTTATACTTTTGTTAAAGTCAAAGAAAATTGATTAAACCAATATATATATATATATAACTTTCTTTGTCAATTGCAGCTCCTTGTGACCGAGTCTTAATTAAGACTCTTTAATTTCTATTTGTTTTATTTTCATTCACATGCTATGATTAGGAGGACTCAGTCTCTACTCTTCTTTGGCAGTGGACATTAACACTACAGCACCAAAATCCAATTACAACAATAATTTTTGGTCCACCTGTAATAGTGCACGTTTTTTAAATTTTTAGCAGCTATATATTTGTATTCATATTTGAGGATTTTTTCTCTCAAATAAATAAATTGTAGACTATTAATCACCTAACGAAATAATAAAAATTCACACATTCTGGGGCTATTTTGATGTTGTTTCGTGAAAAAAATAAAAGAAGAGTTCTTTCTTTATAAGTGTGTATCATGCTATAAGAGGCTCTTTTATCAAGAAATATTACAAAATTATATAATTAAAATATTAAATTTTAGAATTAAATAATATATATTGAACACGTTTAAATAAATGGTCTTTGGTAACCTTGATATTGAATTTGATAATATAACAAAATAATTAACCAAAAGGATAGGAATATTCTAGTATTAGTGCTTTTGCTGATCTGCAGCTTTTTTGCTTTTTTTAAAGAAAGTTTGTGGATAAAAAACTTTGCATAAACAAACACCCAACAACCGTGGCGGACCCAAGTGATGACTAGCGGGTTCAATTGGACCTGCTTTATCAAAAAATAATATTATATTTATATATAAATTAGGATTAAAATTCTGTAAATTTTGTATAAATATTTATTTGAACTCACTTGATAACTACTATTTTAGGACTAAAATTATATACTTCTAAGTTCTAATATTGAACACGCTTGCATAAAATTCGGAATCCGTTACTACCCAACAGTGTGAATGTTTGTCTGTTATGTAAGATTCCATTGCATGTTGAGAAGATACTACGCTAAAAGAGTTTATTGTGTTTTATTAGTTTATTTCTACAGAATTTTCTATTAGTACTATTTTGTTTATCTGTTACTTCTCTATTACTCAAATTAGTAAAGCTTTATACTTCACCTGGACTTTATTATTGTCATTAATTGGAAATTTACGTGTCCCAAAAAGAGGACAACTTAATAACCACGAGGTTACACAATTCAAATATACTACTCACAAGTTCTAACATCCTAGCTGTGATCACATCCCAACTTGGCTTCGTACTGTAAACGATTAATTTATCGTATGACAACTAAATTGTTGGGTTAAAACACTGCAAAAATTCTCTAGGATATTGTCCGCTTTAGTTCAAGTTCACACGATTTTTTTCAAAATACATCACACTATTAAAAGTATTCAATTTCTTATAAGTAGAATTTTTTTCCTTTTTACTTTTCACGTGGGACTTTGTTCACACACACCCAACAATCTCCCACTTGAACTAAGTTCCACATGACCTATCACTCAGGGGTGGACACATGCACATCGAAGCGGTGTCATGTGACATCGCTTCGTCGGAAATTTTGATTAAAACTGTTGTTTTAAATGACATGCAAACAGTAAATTTGTACATATTATCTTAAGTGACACCGCTTGATAACATTCGGGTGTTAGTTCAATGGTTAAGCCTTTGATTAAGGTAGTAAAGGTTCAGGGTTTGATTGCCTTGCATACGCGATTTTTTCGTTTTTTTGAGCTTGCTTCTCTAGAAAAGAGAGTCTGGAATCAAAGAATTGTCTTTTTTGACTCAAAGCATAGAAATAGGTGAAAAAATCAACTGATGACCAATTTATATATAACGCATATATTTAATGCGCTATACTTTAACGACACGTTTCGTTAAGGTATAGACATGCAACTCATGCGCTATATATGAATTTTAATGGCCCACCAATATATAATTTGTGGGTATAGCACATGCATTTATCGCGCTAAATATATAGCGCGTATAATGAATGCTATATACTCTCAATTATTGTACCTCCGCATTATTTTTTTGTTTATCTAAGGAATTTCATTGTTTCATTAAAAATCCATTCACGATCATCCACGTCATCTGCATCCTTCTATTTCTTTTACTCATTCCGAAATATTTGTTTACTTAACTTTTTCTGCATTTTGTCATAATATCCGAAGAGCAAAAAATTAGGGTTGCATTATATTGGGAGATGAGGTTGTCGTGGAGAATAACTCAGTACGATATAGTTGCTCTCCACAGTGTATTGTTAAGTTGCCATTTTACAATGGAGTACGAGATTATTTTCGTTGTTATGTAAAAAAAAAAGAGATGTGAGGAAATGTTCGTTAATATTAAAGTAACCAGAAGATATTCATATTTTGTTACTCCCCAAGGTGTTGTTATGCTGAGTTTAACATGGAAGATGATGAAACCCTGACGGATTTTATTAGGATTCTGGATGAACACCGGGAACTTCTTGTGATAAAAATGTTAGAAATATCATCAAGTCTGAAGACGTTCGCAATATTGAGGTTTCGCAAAATAGAGATAACCCTCATTCGTTGGGTGATGTTTTTGGAGCAGTTTTATCCGAACAGGTTCCGTTTGAAAGAGTTTGGCCAGATCTAAACTTATCTCCGCATGCAAATGAGGAGCGAGGACATAATTTCTCTTCAAGTTTACATAATCCACACGTTGAGTGGTTAAATTTTAAAATTCCTTAGTATTACTATGTTTTTTTATGTATTATATTTGTATTAACACTCATATATTTTAAAGGGGGTACCGTCCAGATATAAATTTTACAAGTTATGAACCAACGGACAATTGGAATATGCCAGTTTTGGTGTTTTGGATCACAGTGGTCCATCTAGGATTCATCAACAACTCAATAATGTGCATCATGTGATATCAACGAAATATGATTTGTAAGTTAAGGGATAAAGTTTATATATAATGTTTGGATGAATTTGAGAAACTCATTATTTTATTGGTTATGCAGTGAAAACGAGCAACTTGAACGTCTTATCCTTATTCAATTGCCCGAAGACGATATATTTAATCAAAATCTGGCAGATGCACAGAGTCAGAAAGAAGATAGTGATTATGACAACAATATTGATGAGTCTGGAGATGACACACCCTTCCCCGATGAAGGTATGATGATGAGAATCAGAATGATCAACCTGATTTGCCGAGGGAGCATGATGACACCAATGATCATGCTCCATATATGCAGACTTCACCTCCCGCTAGACCCAGAGTGTACGAGTAACATGTGCCCTTTCATTCAAGGGGGATTCCGTTCCTTGATGAGATGCCCAGAATGCCGGATGTGAATTCCCTCACAAGGGATCTTGACGACATTCAAAAAATAATGTGGGATGAATCTAGACCAACGGTGCTGTCAAAGAATATACTTTTTGCTGATAAAACGCACCTAAGTAGGGTGGTGCGAATATACAACATAAAAGAGTGTCGTGAGATCGAGGTTCATGAGTCATCTCTGGAAGTATACACAGTTATTTATCGTAGATGGCTTCAAGGTTGTACATGGATGTTGCGTGCGAGAAAGTTAAAAATAAATATGTGGATTGTGGGGAAATACATTGGCACCCACACTTGTGATATAGATACATTTAGTGGGAATCATTTTAACTTGAATGTTGATTTGATTTCTCTTGTAACCTAATATGCATTATGTAACCTAAAATCACTCTTAGCTTCTAATAAAAAATCCCGTGCATTTTGCATTATTATTTGCTACGTAACCAAACGAAAAAAATAACTTTCCATTAATTTTTTATTTTTGAGCATTACGACATGTCTGAACGTAATGACGTACCAAGCTGTTACTGTGGAAAATGTGTGATTTTGAAGCTATGTTGGTCAAATTGAAATCTAGGACGCAGACGTTGGATATGTAAACAAGTTGTAATTTTTTATTATTGAAAGTTATGTTGGTTAATAGTTTTTATATAACATTTTAATTTATAGTTTTTGTTATCATCCCCACTAGTAGAACGAAAATCAATATGGTTTTGAAAAATGGTATAATGAACCCATTATCTGGAATACTACAAATCATGTTTGTTAAACAATTGAAATCTGACCGGTGAGTCCGACCTTCGGATCTTAACACTGCAAGAACAACTTGCAGCAGTGAAGGAGAAACTGAAAAAGGCAGAACAAGAAAATAATTGATTGGAAGAAAAATATTTCAGTAGTTCAAGCATAACATAATGGGCGATACTGACACATGGATGCGTTAAGTGTAGTTTTTTATTTTATGTTGTACATGTCATGTATTATATTTAATTTTTAACGAATTTAAATTTATGTTAAGCTATCTTATTTTTTTGTGTTCTAGTGTTAAGCTAATAAATAACCCAAAAAATAAAAACACATGCGCAAAATATGTAAAACATAAATAATTTTACTATTATATATTTTATGTCATATATACAACTTATGCTTTAAAGCATTTACTAGTCTGACGTCCCGCCCAACTACGCTAGCAGGATCATCCTTATCACGTCGCCCATTTATCGGAGGATGCGTTGTAGCATGATCGTCAGTAAGGCTGGCAAGCTCGGTAGAAGCAGTCGTTGGGCCATCAGTAACCTACAAAATAATAATATATTTTAGTGTATATAGAATACTAACGTACGTGTTAGGAAAATAATTTAATGGTCAAACCATGGTTCAGCGGACTCCTAAATAAGATCATTTGTCTCCGGCAAGCGAGTATCGCTTAATGTGGCCTCCGTGAATCGTGATGGGTGATGATGAAATCTTTAAAAAAAATATAAACACTTTAGATATTACTGACTAATCTATAAGGTAAAAATAAATTGAAATAATAGTAATACAAACAAACTTGTGCTTGAGTAGCCACACAATGCTCTGTCGGAACATCGAGGTGCACTGGAGTAGATGAAGGTTGTGACATCTCGCCTCGATGTGATGTATCCCTATATTTACTTGAAAGATCCTTAGTAGCCCTCGATTATGAGCCATAACTCAGTCGTCGCTCACTATGCACCTCTCTTATCGGATAATCAACAGCAACCCTTGATGGCTCTGGACGATCAAGAAAATAGTGATCCCGCTCATGATGAGTAATGGTCGTGCCCGCGATCAATACTAGAGCTAACGGAGTCAACTGTGAATTCACTGGTAATAGGTGAAGACTGAACGATGGTATATCATGAGGAGTATCGTGTGACTCAGGGTAGTCACCCGGATGATCATCTCTAATATCCTCCACGGGTACCTCAACGTCCCCTTGCTCGGGACCATGTCCTTGACTACCACCATGACCACGTGGGCTACCCCTTCCTCTCTGGCCACGCCTTCCACGTCTACCACGTTTAGGGACCACTTGTGGCCCATGATGGTACTCCTCGGGCAGCACATAATTTGTCTTGTATCCTCTACGTGCGTCCTCTCGGGCACGTCTCAATGTGGCAGCAAGATTAGTAATCCGACTGCCAAGCCCGTGCACAACAGCCACTCCCTCACGTGTATGTTGTAGCATCTCCAGTACCAACTGGTAGAACTCGTGTAAGCCAATAGTCTGCATAGCATGTAAAATATTAATTAATGAAGGATGTTAAAGAAAATTATAAGTAAGTATAACAAATAACATACCAGTGCCTCATGCCTCCCAACGTATGAAACGTACCGACCACCTGCGCGATGAACGAGATTCCCAATGAGAAGTCAGGTAACACTGTGATACCAACCCATGTACTCATGCTCCCCGTCCAAACAGTCAGGTGAAGGGTATGGCGGAATTATCACACCTCTGTCCCAATCCTCTATCTGGGCCTCTAGCAAGGCCAAGTATGCCTGGTCGACCTTGCGGAAATCATCCCACTGGTAATGTGTGGAATTCCAAGTGGGCGGAATAGGTACACGCTGGGGTCGATCAAATTGTCGAAGGACTCGCTCGATGGCATGATGCTCGACTATATCGAGACATATAAGTGGGACCAAAGATATTCATATAGCTCGACTGCGGGTGCAATAATCCGGCAATCTAGCTATGAGTGTGTCGCTATATGGCCTCCATATGAACTATTTATTAAACATAATAATCGGGAGTAAACGCAAGAAATATCAAGCCAGGCCAAGTAAACTTAAGTATATATGTACCTGAGCGCCTTCAAGTAAATCCAACAAATCCACGTAATAAGGGAGATGATGTCGAGCCCCGACCTCATAGGCGTTAGGGGTGGTTATCGGGCAGATTGACCAGATAATTATGCTTAATTTCGACTTATCGGTTATCGGATTATAAATGTAGTAATCCTCTATCCACCCAATAAGACAACAGGTGGATTGGTATCTGATTAATTATTATCGGACGGTTATCAGGCAGTTTATCGGCTAAACTAATTAAATTTTTTTGGTATAATATTGAAATGTATATTTTTTTTATGGGTGGTTTTGTTGACTGACTTCCTGTACGCATCCTAACATACCTGATGATTCGGATAGAAATAAAAATTCGGGTGGGAAAGTTATAAATTGGAATGGACATCGAGTCTTAGGAATTCTTGCTAATTCAAGATCCATAGAAAAGTGTAAATATAAAAATTCTTAACGGGTTAATAGTTTATCCGATTAGAAAAGTGAGTAATCCGCCCCCAAACTGTTAACAACTTGTTTGGATGGTTGTTACATATCGTTTTACAATGTATTATATTGTATTGTACTGTATCGTTTGATGAATACAATATTTGGATAGATTGTATCGTTTGTCGTTGTTTTATGATATCATGCAGCATCAATATGAAGAATGAATTGCAATATTATAAAGAAAAATTATAATACGAGATAAATTTATTATATAAAAAGGTAGGAAAAATGATAAAATAGAATTATTTAATAATAATGAAGGGTGAGATGAGAGAAAAAGACAAGATAACGACGCAACCACACCAAATTGGTCGTTACATAATGTGGCATATTTCGTCATTATGTAACGATGAATTTAACGATACAATACAATAAAATTTAAGTAACAACCAAAACAAATATCGTATATAAAATAATAATACGATACAGTACAATAGGTAACAACCATCCAAACAAGCTCTAAGCAATTAATTATAAAATCTCAATTCATTCACCGTTCACTACCCTAATGATCCGGTACCAATAAGCCAATAAGTCGTCGGTTCGGTTCGGTTCGGTTAACGGTTTCGGTTCGATTTTGAACAGCCCTAGCGGGCATGACCTCGGCTATCTACCCACCTCCTAGCTAGTGGGAGAAACGTGGAGGTGGTTCATCTGAAGCTATTGGTGGTAGAGGTGGCTGGAACTGCAGGAACCGCTCCCAGGCCCAAACCTAATATTGATTGTGGACATAAAATTTAAGTTATTTTTTACTATCTTTGTTATAATCATGAAAAGAATTGACTATGTTTTCACCTGCAGCAACAATATAAAACCAAAAATGTCTCGTACGGTGCCCATGCACGTCCGACACATTTTCCTATAAGGTAAGCTAGAACAACTCCTCCCCAGCTGTAACCAAGTAAGTCATTTAGCCGCTCAGATGATGTAGAAATATCAAGCTGACTAGGTTTCTCGAAGTGTTTGGGAACAGAATACCACCAAACATCATCAGCAGCAACAACCTCGTCTGCCGATCGATATCCTCTGGCGGTGAGTCATCAGTAATCTACACGTGCAGTGCCACCAGATGCTGCCTAACGGGCATCAGTTGCAATCGATTGGCACCACTCAACGCAGTCAGCTCCGCAGGCTGGAAACTAGTGAGCCTCTGCAACATATGAACGCAGTCATTTCCCATATAGACCCTAAGAGCATGCGGGTAAGCTACAAGTATACCATCAACAGGCATATCGAAAAGAACCTCCAAGTCCTCTATCCTGATGGTAGCCTCGCCGATGGGTAGATGAAATGTGTGCGTCTCCGGTCACCACCGCTTTATCATAGCCGTGATCATGGCCCAGTCAAACTGCAACTGGATGATATCTATGATCCTGTAAAAAAAACCGTCCGCCAGAGGTGTCTTACTGTACGGGGATGTAGTGGATGGTCCCTAATGAACTCCTACAAATCGTCTATACGTCTGGGGTGGAAGGTATGGAACAGACACTGCCCATCCCAAATGTGTGAAGACCTATGGTTGCCCCAGAGCAACGATATCTATGGGTGGGCATTCGGTACTTCGGTTCGCTATTTAAGAATTTTGATTCGGTATTTCGGTATTTGATTTATCAATTGTGTATATCAAATACCGTACAAAAGTATTTGGGTACAGTTATGTATCTGTTATTTTGGTTCGGTACGATTTCGATACGGTTTCGGTTTAAACCAAATCAACTGTGTTTTGTTAAGCTTTGTCATTTCCCTCTTCCAACAAACACCTTTCTTCTAAAAGAAAATAGAAAAAACAGCATATATATTTTAATCCATGTCTAAACCTTATATCCTATAGTGAAGAAAAAGTAAAAAAGAACTTTAATAACAAAAATGAAAAGAAGCAAAAACCTAGAACCTAGGGGAGACTGGTTATTTATCGTAAACATGGACCAATTACAGTGAGCTTTTGTGTATCGTATCAATGTCCTGCTCTTCCAAAAATCTTGGCGACTCCTAATGGCTTTGGGTAAAGTTCAAACTAACAATAGAATTGTAGTTGCCTATTGATCCCTATATCAGTGTTTCGAAAGAGTAATAAAACTTCTCAAAGTTGCGCCAACTTCCAAAAGTAAACTGCATTTGCTTGTATCAACGAAAGTTAAAGAATCCGACCATAAAAATTTTGCTGGAAGATATACTTTTTCCAAAATGGTTATGCAAAAGGCCCCTTTAAGGGGTTAATATTTGGTCTTAAGCTATGTTACGCTAAGGATAAGGGATTAGGGAATTAGGGATTTTGGACTTTTGGGGTGTTAAGGTTATTGGGCTAAAATATAAAAATAAAGTTGGGCTTGGACTAAATTATTTCGGTATTTTGGTATTTCTGTACTGAAATAAATCGAAATACCGAAATATCAAATTAATTCGGTTCGGTTCGGTTCGGTTCGAAATTCGATTTTTCGAATTTTATGCCCATCCCTAACAGTAGCTCTCGAGATGCAGGTCTGGGATGCACAGGGGGAAGCTCTATGATGTGATCTGTAAATTTTACAATATTAATTAAAGTATTTTTCTGTTTAATCGTTTAACATCTTTAAATATACTGCGATATTTTTTATATTAATATTTAATCAATAAATTTTTTATATAATTACTTAGGTTGATATATTTTCTATATTATTATTTTATATGTTAGTTTCTTACATTTGTAACTAAATTTAGTAGGGTTTTGTTTGAACTATCATTTTTAAGCCATTTTTGGGTTATAAGAAAATTAAATAATTAGATTTCATAGCTGATCATGATATATATAATAACTATTCATATAAAAATACTTAGGTTGAAAAATTTTCTGTATTATTGTTTTATATGTTAGTTTCTTGCATTTTTTACTAAAATCCAGGAGGATTTTGTTTGAACTATCATCTGTTTTTTCAAATATTTTTGGGGTTAACAAAGAATTAAATATTTATTTTACATAACTAATAAGATATTTTAGTAATTATTTATGTAAAAAAATACTTAGGTTGATAAATTTTCTATATTAATATTTCATATGTTAGTTTCTTACTTTTTTTTTACTAAAATTTTGTAGGGCTTTGTTTAAACTATCATCTTTTTTCAGAATTTTTTGGGTTATAATAGAATTAAATATTAAAACTTTATAATTAATCAAGATATATTCAGTAATTATTCAGATAAAAAATACTAGAAATTTAACAGTAATTAATATTGAATTTATTTTATTTGTAACGATTTGTTTGTTAACTGTTATATTTTGCCCAAAATTTCCAGCAGCTTTTATAATGTCAACTGATTATTTTATGATTCATATCTACTATTTTCTAATTATCTACTAATACATTAAATTAATTGAGTACTCTAACTGAGTTAGTTAATGAGAGTACATAATTTTTATTCTATATTACAGAATCCTAAAGAGTACTAAAGTCATATGTCTCTAAATTTCCATAAAAAAAGTCAACTACCATAAGCAAAAATTCATTATCAGTTTACAATTAAAAGCTAAACATAACACTAAAGGGAACTAAATAACAATTAAGTCACATATTAATATACATAGAACACTAAAATCGCATATAAGACTAATTATTCAATAAAATAACAATATATATTTTTAATAATTTTTTAGCACATAAATAAACTAATCCGGATAAAAAATATAAAAATAATTATATCACAAAAAAATACAATACAGTAAATATAACTAATTAGCACTTTATATACATGAGTTTTACCAAAAAGTAAGTCAGAATACCTCGATTTATAATTTTTTTAATTGTGAAAAATTGATGATTTGGGAGTTGTAACGAGCAATAGACGCGATGTGATGACCCAAAAAGTCATCTCTCATTTTTATAAGTCAAAACGGTGTTCCGAGACCTTGGAAACCTCCTATCTCACCTCATTTTGTGTGCGCATCCCGGGCGTATAGCCGAGAACCTTTTATATGAAAAACTAGAAAAAATGATAAATTGGCCTTTAATATTGAATTTAAGTTGACTTCGATCAACATTTTGGGTAAACGAATCCGGACCCGTGATTCGACGGCGCCGGAGGGTCCGTAGGAAAATATGGGACTTTGGCGTATGCCTGGAATTGAATTCTGAGGTCCCAAGCCCGAGTAATGAATTTTTGAAAGAAATTATTTTACTGAAAATATAAGCGTTTTTGGAAATTTGGTTATAATTGAAATTTATGGTATCGGGCCCGTAGTTGTGAAATTTGATACTTTGAAAGTTTTGAGATTTTTCTTTGATTTCTACGCTAAATTCGTTGTTTAAGATGTTATTTTGGCGATTTGATCGCACGAGTAAGTCCGTAGGATGTTTTTGAGGTTGTGTGCATGTTTGGTTTGGAGCCCCGAGAGCTCGGGTGAGTTTCGGATAGGCGTCGGGGTGATTTAAACTTAGAAAAATCTGGTGTTTTTTTTATTTGCCGGTGTCTGGGTTTTTACCCTATGCGAACGAGTGGAAACCCATGCGAAGGCAATGAGCAACGGGGAGGGGCCTGGGATTTACTCTATGCGAACGCATAGAGTGGCTCGCGAACACACAGCTGGGCAAGGGCAACCCTGTGCGAACGCGGCTTGTCCAGTGCGAACGCATAACTGGGTAGATTTAACCATGTGCGAACGCGGCTCATGGTTCGCGAAGGCATAGGCCAATGAAGTCAAGCCTATGCGAACGCACTACCCTGGTCGCAAATGCATAGGCTATATTTTGCCCAGTATTTTAAAAACAGTAGCAAACACGGGAATAGACCCCATTTTCATATTTTCTTCCATAGAATCCGACCTTGGGCGATTTTTGAAGAGGGATTTCATCACCAACTCATATGTTCGTGTTTCTAATCTCATTTTCTTCATTTTCCATTAACACCCATTAGATTTCTAGGCCTAAATCTTGTTCTTCAAAGGTAGAAATTAGGAATTTTAGGAGAATTAGAGATTTTACAAATTTGGAAATTTAGACCTCGACTTGGGATCGGATTCCGAAACTAGTTACATATTCGGGCTCGTGGGTGAATGGATGATCGGGTTTTGGTTCGAACCTCGTGTTTTGACCAAGTGGGCTCGGGTCGATTTTTGACTTTTTGGGAAGAATGATGTAAAACTTATAATTAAGCGTTGGGTGGAATTGTTTGGCATTTATTGATGTTATTGAGTTGAATATGTCTAGATACAAGTGAATTGGAGTCAAATTCAAAAGGGAAAGCGGTAATCGAGGCTTGAGTTTGGTCGTGGAATTTGAGCTAAGTGCTTGGCTTAACCTTAGCTTGAGGGAATATGTGTTGTGTCCTATTTGCTATGTGTAAGTATCATGTTCAACGTATATGTGAGGTGACAAGTACCTATACGTTGGTGTCAAGCATGCCCGTGAGTCAAATATTGTGATTTATATGGTTTTTCGTAAGTAATATTTGAATTTCACTTTGTAGTTATCAATGTTGGTAGATATTCCTTGATATTGAATAGTTTTGAGTATTAGTTTCAGTTGAAGATTTTATGTGAAGTTATGTACTAAGTGGATTGGATATAGCTATTTTCCCTTGCCGGACTGGTATTAATTCCATTGTTGACTCCCTTGCCAGGACGTTATGGTTTTATTTCTGTTTACTCCGTTATTTTTCCTTGTTGGATTGCTGTCATTTGATGTGTTTGGGTGAGGAAGAGTGTAAAAGCACGAAGGGTGATGCCGTGCGTGAGATTTTGAGTGAATGTTAATGCACGAAGGGTGATGTCGTGTCGATATTTTGATTTTAAAAGCACGAAGGGTGATGTCGTGCCATGATATTAGAGATAACGCACGGAGGATAATGTCGTGCCATGATATTGTGAGGTAAAAGCACGAAGGGTGGTGTCGTGCTGAATATATTGATTTTGATGGTGAGGACGAGAGCAAAAGCACAAAGGGTGATGTCGTGCACTTGTTTTCGTATTACTATTCTGTTGCTTAAATTGATATCTAAATTGTATCTTACCTCGTTATTTTCATTATTTTATATTTCCTCCCCTCAACATGTTCTCCTTTTTCCTTTATGCTTAACTGCTTATTTCTGGTTGTATTATTTTTCTCCGTATACTATTAAACTGCACAGGTTGACTTTGGTTGTCGTGTCCGAGCCTCATCACTACTTCGTCGAGGTTAGGCTCGACACTTATTCAGTACATGGGGTCGGTTGTACTGATTCTACACTCTGCACTTTCGTGCAGATCCCGGTGTAGGACCTTACGGACCATAGATCGAGGTTGCTGCCTTCAGTCCATTGGAGACCCTGAGGTAGTCCTGCAGGCGTCCGCGGGCCTTGGTGTCCCTTCCTACTTCTTTTGTATTTTGTTCTAGTTATTTCAGAAACACATGTAATTATTTCATTCAGACCTTTATATATATTATTCATAGACGGTCCATGAGTTCGTGACTCCAAGATTCTAGGATTGGTTTTTGTGAAATTTCGTAAAGGTGTTACATTGAGTTTATATACCTTGCTTCATTTTGTAATTTATTTATGTTAGTGTTGTATTTCACATATTATTAGATAATAATAAAGGAATAAGGTAAATTAAATATTCACGTTGGCTTGCCTAGCGGGTTCAACAGTATGCGCTATGACGGTCCCGACGGTGGGAAATTCGGGTCGTGACAAGTTGGTATCAGAGCACTAGGTTGCTTAGGTCTCACAAATTCAAGGGCAAGCTTAGTAGAGTCTGAGGGGTCGATATGGAGACGTCTGTGCTTATCCCCCAGAGGCTGCAGAGTTTAGGAATAACTTCACATCTATTCTTCTCTGTCGTGAGATTTGAATTCAAAATGCTAACTGAATTTCTATTCTATTCCCTCGCAGATGGCGAGAACACGTTCTTCTTAATCCACCGATAAGCAGCCCAAGCCTCCAGTTGCAGCTCCTATGATGGGCTGAGGACGAGGACGAGGTCGTGCTAGGGGCAGAGCAGCAGCCCCAGTGGCGGAGCCTCAGGTAGAGTTTGTTGATGAGGTTCCTGCCCAGACAGTCCCAGTTGGGCCAGCTCAGGTTCCCGAGGGGTTCATTGCCACCCCCAGTACTCCAGGATGCTCTGGTCCGTCTAGTGGGCCTCATGGAGAGTGTCTCTCATGCAGGTTTGTTTCCTGCAGCACCAGCCGTCTCTCAGGCTGGGGGAGGAGCCCAGACTCCCACTAATCGCACTCCGGAGCAGTTGGCTTCTCAGTTTCAGACTCTAGTAGCTCAGCCAGCCCGGTATTATGGCTCAGACCGGTGATGGTGCAGTTATGTCTGTTGATGCTTTGTGGAGGTTCACCAAGCTTTTCACTACTACTTATAGCGGTGCATCTTCAGAGGATCCCCAGGACTATTTAGATACCTGCCATAAGGTTCTATGGAACATGGGGATAGTGGAGACTAATGGGTTCGACTTTGCTACCTTTCGTCTGTCAGATCCCGCCAAGACTTGGTGTAGAGATTATTATTTGCCCAGACCAGTTGGATCACCGGACTTGACTTGGGCCCAGTTCACTCAGCTATTTCTGGAGAAGTTTCTTCCTATCACTCAGAGAGAGGATCTTCGGAGGCAGTTTGAGCGTCTCCAGCAGGGCTCTATGACCGTCACTCAGTACGAGACCAGGTTTGTTACCTTGGCCCGACATGCTATTATGATACTTCCCATCGAGCGAGAGAGGGTGAGGAGATTTATTGAGGGACTAGCTCAGCCGATCAGATTGCAGATGGCTAAGGAGACAAGGAGTGAGATTTCTTTCCAGGATGCAGCTAATGTGGCCAGACGAGTTGAGATGGTTCTGTTGCAAGGGGGTGGTCAAGGGTCTGACAAGAGACCCCGTCATTTTAGCAGGTTCAGTGGCTCCTCATCTGGAGGCAGGAATTCTCTTGGTAGGGGCCATCCTCCTAGGCTGTTTCATTCGGCACTTCAGGTTTCTCACAGTGCTCCAGGTGGACATGGTTCCCATATGCAGTATTCTGATCAGTTGCCCTACAGTGCACCATCAGCTCCGATCAGTGCACCGCCAATTCAGGGTTTTCAGGGTGGTTACTCAGGTCGTCAGGGTCAGTTTCAGGGTCAGCAGCCTCAGCAACCGAGGGCTTGTTATACTTGCGGTGATTAGAGGCACATTGCTAGATTTTTCCCTCAAGCCTCGAGCCTCGATAAGTTCTCAGCGCCAGGGTTCTCGTTCCATGGTTCCAGTACCAGGTGTTCCACCGCCCGCTCAGCCAGCTAGAGGTGGGGGTCGAGGTGTTAGAGGTGGAGGTCAGGCTGTTAGATGTGGAGGTCAGGCCGCTAGAGGTAGAGGTCAGCCAGTAGGAGGCCGTCCCAGGGATGTAGTTCAGACTGGTGGGCTCTAGCTCCGATGTTATGCTATTCCAGCCAGACCTAAGGTTGAGGCCTCCGATGCAGTTATCACAGGTATGGTTTCAGTTTGCAGCATGGATGCTTCAGCTTTATTTGATTCAAGGTCCACATATTCCTATGTGTCATCTTATTTTTCTCTTTATTTAGTTATGCCTCGTGATTCTCTGAGTACTCCTGTATATGTGTCTACACCGGTGGGTGATTCTATTGTAGTAGATCGTGTCTACCGTTCATGTATAGTGGTTATTGGTGGTATTGAGACCAGTGTAGATCTTCTTCTCCCATATATGGTAGATTTTGATGTTATTTTGGGGATGGATTAGTTGTCGCCTTATCATGTCGTACTGGACTGTCATGCCAAAACTGTGACATTAGCATTGTCGGGGTTGCCTCGACTGGAATGGAGGGGACTCCTAGTCATTCTTCCAGCAGGGTTATCTCATATATGAAGGATCGGCGCATGGTCGAGAAGGGGTGTTTGGTCTATTTGGCTTATGTTCGTGATTCTAGTGTCGAGGTTCCTTCTATGGAGTCTGTGCCAATCGTCCGTGAGTTTCCAGAGGTATTTCCTGCAGACCTGCCGGGTATGCCACCCGATAGGGATATTGACTTTTGCATTGATTTAGCTCCGGGCACTCAGCCCATTTCTATTCCGCCATATCATATGGCCCCGCCAGAGTTGAAGGAGTTGAAAGAACAGTTGCAGGATTTGCTTGATAAAGGCTTCATTAAGCCTAGTATCTCGCCTTGGGGTGCGCCAATGTTGTTTGTTAAGAAGAAGGATGGGTCGATGAGGATGTGTATATATTATCGGCAATTGAACAAGGTTACCATCAAGAACAAGTATCCACTGCCGCGAATTGATGATTTTTTTTATCAGCTTCAGGGTGCCAAGGTATTTTCGAAGATCGATTTGAGATCTGGCTACCATCAATTGAGGATTAGGCCATTTGATGTCCCTAAGACAACTTTTCGCACTCGGTATAGGAATTATGAGTTCTTAGTGATGTCATTTGGGTTGACAAATGCCCCAGCAGCTTTCATGGACTTGATGAACCGAGTGTTCAGGCCTTATTTGGATTCATTCGTGATTGTCTTCATTGATGATATTCTGATCTATTCCCGCAGCCGGGAGGAGCACGAGCAGCACCTTCGAGTCGTTCTTCAGACTCTGAAGGACAGTTAGTTGTATGCTAAGTTTTCTAAGTGTGAGTTCTGGTTTAGCTCAGTTGCATTCCTGGGTCATGTTGTATCAGTAGAGGGTATCCAGGTGGATCTCAAGAAGATTTCAGCAGTCAAGGATTGGTCTAGACCCATGTCAGCTACAGAGATTTGGAGTTTCTTGGGCTTAGCAGGTTACTATCGTCGGTTTGTGGAAGGCTTTTCATCTATTGCAGCCCTGATAACCAGGTTGACTCAGAAAGGTGCCCAGTTCAGGTGGTCAGATGAGTGTGAGGCGAGGTTTCAGAAGCTCAATACAGACTTGACCACGGCACCGGTGTTGGTTTTTCCCACAGGTTCAGGGCCATATATTATGTATTATGATGCATCTCGGGTTGGACTTGGTGCAGTGTTGATACAGGATGCAAGGTTATTGCATATGCTTCGCATCAGTTGAAGATCCACGAGAAGAATTATCCAGTTCATGATTTGGAGCTAGCAGCCATTGTTCACGCACTGAAGATTTGGAGGCATTATTTATGTGGCGTGTCTTGTGAGGTGTTCACGGATCACAAGAGTTTGCAATATTTGTTCAAGCAGAAGGAGTTGAATTTGAGGCAGAAAAGATGGTAGGAGCTGTTGAAAGACTATGACATCACCATCTTATATCATTGGGAGAAGGTCAATGTGGTGGTCGATGCTTGGAGTAGGAAGTCAGCCAGCATGGGTAGTCTTGCTTATATTCCGGTCGGAGAGAGACCGCTTGCTTTGGATGTTCAGGCTTTAGCCAATCAGTTCATGAGATTGGATGTTTCTGAGCCCGACCGTGTTCTAGCTTATACAGTTGCTCGTTCCTCATTATTTGATCGTATCCTAGACCGGCAATATGATAATCCTCATTTGTGTGTCCTTATGTGTACGGTCCGGCACGGTGATGCCAAGCAGGTTACAGTTGGTGATGACAGAGTTTTACGGATGCAGGGTCGTATTTGTGTACCCAATATGGATGGACTTCGTGAGTTGATATTAGAGGAGGCCCCTAGTTCCCGGTATTCTATCCATCCGTGCGTCGTAAAGATGTATCAAGATTTGCGGCAGCATTATTGGTGGAGGAGGATGAAGAAGGATATTGTGGCATATGTAGCTCGGTGCTTGAATTGTCAGCAGGTAAAGTACGAGCATCAGAGACATGGCGGATTGATGCAGCAGATTGAAATTCCTAAGTGGAAGTGGGAGTGTATCACCTTGGATTTCGTTGTTGGACTCCCAAGGACTCAGAGGAGGTTCGATGAAATATGTGTTATTGTGGACAGGCTGACCAAGTAAGCGCATTTCATTCCTGTGGCAGTTCCATACTCTTCGAAGAGATTGGCAGAGATCTACATTAGGGAGATTGTTTATCTTCATGGTGTGCCAGTGTCTATTATTTCTGACCGAGGTATGTAGTTTACCTCGCATTTCTAGAGGGCAGTTCAGCGTGAGTTGGGCACGATGGTTGAGTTGAGCACAACATTTCATCCTCATACGGACGGACAGTCCGAGCGTACTATTCAGATTTTAGAGGATATGCTACGAGCTTGTGTCATTGACTTTGGAGGCTCTTGGGACCAGTTCTTGCCATTAGCTGAGTTTGCCTACAATAACAACTATCAGTCGAGCATTCAGATGGCTCCTTATGAGGCATTATATGGAAGGCGGTGTCGGTCGCCGGTTGGGTGGTCTGATCTAGGAGAGGCTCGGTTGCTGGGTACGGAGTTAGTGCAGGATACCTTGGATAAGGTTAAGATCATTCATGATAGACTTCGTACAGCTCAATCCAGACAGAAGATTTATGCCGACCACAGAGTTCGTGATTTGGCATTCATGGTTGGGGAGCGGGTATTACTTCGGGTGTCGACCATGAAGGGCGTGATGAGATTTGGGAAGAAGGGCAAGCTAGGCCCTAGATTCATTGGTCCATTTGATATTCTTGACCGAGTGGGAGAGGTGGCTTACAGACTTGCGCTGCCACCGAATTTATCAGTTGTGCATCCGGTGTTTCATGTGTATATTGATGTGTGGCTAGAATTCGTGATTTTAAGCATTATTTACCTCGCATTTTATATACTTTA